>JAPYYV010019129.1:1286-15482 GCA_030522625.1 Copidosoma aretas
TGCCTCTTAAAGTCACCTTATACCGTCTTAAAGATGAGAATTGGCTTGTCCAGATCCATATGTCGAAGATGGGAAAAGTTATATGGTACGACCCCCGACACTGTCCCGGCTGTCCCCTTGAATACTATCTAGGTTATAGAGGGTGCGTTCGATTTGAGCGTGTTCGTGTCCCAACCATATTCTCGGCTATCTTATTATACATGTAGCCAGGAGTGGTAGTCAGCGATGGTAAAACGACCCGACGTCTATCAGACTTCAGGTCTATTGCGTGGGCAAGTATATCTATATACATGATAAATATAGATATACTTGACCACACAATAGACTTAAAGTCTGATAGACGTCGAGTCGTTTTAACATCACTGGGTAGTGCGTAACTTTTTTTGACTGATTTTGTCCAGATTTTCGCCCTTTTTATACGTGCAAAAGGGGAAAATTGGTTTCTGCGCATGTGCAGTGGACAAAATTTAGTCAAAAAGACACGAACACGCTCAAATCCGACGCACCCAGAATACAGTAGAATCAACCAATGGAATTTAAGTAAGAATAGATACTTGGCAAGAGTCCCCCATAGAGATATAAAAATAGAGCACACAAATCCCCCCTAACTCAATGCTTTGCTGTGTCACACTATTCGCTCTATACACGGCATACGGCGAAAATTGGAACTTTGATACCCAGTCTCCATTTAAAATACGTGTGCACCCAACAACAGGTGATTCTGTCCAGATTTCTAATGTGATCTAAAGTGAATCAAGGACAGAATCACTTGCTGTTAGGTATAATATTCGTATTCGTGCGACACTAGTGCTAAACATTGGATTTGGCGCTAGTGTCGGGTGAATACACGTATTTTAAATGGGAATAATATTGGAAACATAGGGTACGTTTTTTTTTGTGGTCGGTCGGTCGGTCGGTCGGTCACTCGGTCGGTCTGTCTGATTCCTCTAGTATGTATATCTATATATATATATTAAATATAGATATTTATACTTTCTTAAGGAATAGTATATCACATATACACCTATCACATATGTGACACATCATGTGTAATACATATGTGATACATGTGATACACCTAGAAGCGTTCTAATAAAAGTGATGATGGAATTCAAGAGCGCGAAATTTGAACTGGCTACATGGGCAAAACCGCAAAAACCTAGTAGCCTAAATCCCAAGCTTTTTAACCCAGTAACCCGGGGGACATCGAGTCAATGATACAATACCTGGATAAATTATTATAAAAATAACAGTCCCAAGCTTTTTAAACCAGTAACCTGGGGGACAGCGAATTATTATTGAAATGATTAAAGAAAATGATTGATTAAATAACAATATAACCTAAATCCCAAGCTTTTTAACCCAGTAACCCGGGGGACATCTAGTCAATGATATTATATTTAAATAAACTATTGAATAAATAACAGCATAACCTAAATCCCAAGCTTTTTAACTTAGTAAAGCGGAGGACAGCTGATTCATGTTATAATGATTAAATAAAAATAATCGGTTACGAACAACCGTTGGGCACAGAGCGAATTGCGAATAGGCTCCGTGCGTGAACTACATAAGCGCCAGCTTGTGGCTGGCTGGAGAGTCGGCGTGGTTACGGAAATACATGGGAAAGCGTGATTGACTGCAGTACATAATTTTTTTATCAATATTGAGACAGTACATAATTTGTTTATCAATATTGAGATCCTTTTTGATAGGTTAACCATCTCTGTAAGAATCTCTAACGTCTTACTCATGCAATAATAATTTTTTTATCATAAGATTATGCTTCAGAAATCAGAAGTTGTCAAATCTATATTTCATCCGTTGTCCCTCGTCCGTGTGAGCTACATTACATGTGTTATTCGCTCCGTCTCTCTTACAGGGGTCCCCAAAACTGATAGAATTACCGTCAGATCACCATGCTAAAAATTTTTTGTTATGATAAGCTGACCGTAATTCTATCACTTCTGACCTTCTGAGAGCCCTGCTCTCTTACACAGTTACTCACTTTATTCACACATGTAATGTAGCTCACACGGACGAGGGACAACGGAAGAAATATACATTTTACAACTTCTGAAGCATAATATAATGATAAAAAAAATTTTATTGCATAAGTGAAACGTTAGAGATTCTTATAGAGATGGTTAACCTATCAAAAAGGATCTCAATATTGATAAAAAAATTATGTACTGCCACCAGCCAGCCACAAGCTGGCGCTGATGTAGTTCACGTACGGAGCCAGGGAGCCTATTCCATATTTCCATGCTCCAGGTGACCGTGCCCTAAGGCACGAACAAACTTACTGTACTTATGTTGTGTTCTTGTTGTGTTCGTTCGTACATACTATTAGTGTGCACTGTGCAGTACAAGTACACGCGCTCGTTTTAAGTGTCCCATCTCACTCCCATCAGTCCCATCCCATGTCCGCATGTACCGGGACAAGGTATCTAGTGCTTCACTTCCTTCAAGAAGCCTGCAGGTATAGGTTATCAGAACCGGGTCTGAGCTAACTCTCAGACCCCGACGCCATCCCCGTGCCATCGGCTAGCTCGGCGCACCGAAGCCTGCAGGCGTCCGAGCGTTGGAGGCTAAGGAAGGGCGCCAGGCGCCGCAAGCCGCTGAGC
The DNA here is from genome assembly GCA_030522625.1 of Copidosoma aretas. Lineage (NCBI taxonomy): Eukaryota > Metazoa > Arthropoda > Insecta > Hymenoptera > Encyrtidae > Copidosoma > Copidosoma aretas. The sequence continues at coordinate 3,911 of JAPYYV010019129.1, forward strand.
TGCTCGGTGCATCATTTAGCGGGAAAACAGCTCCGCGGCAGTAGTCCGCAGTAGGAGCAGTAGGTGGTAGCGGGCTAAGTTGCAGGTACACTTGAATAATTTTCCCGTGGCGGTTGCTGACAGCAGCGAACGCCAGGATGTCCAAGGCAGAGGAGAACGGAAGCGATGCCGGGGAGAACTCGAACGACTCCTCGGCGGAGACCTCATCGTCGCGCGGCGGCGGGGACTTCGAGACGAAGCTGGAGACCGACCGGAGCAAGCGCTTCGACTTCCTGCTCAAGCAGACCGAGATATTCTCGCACTTCATGACCAACTCCAACAAGGACAAGACAAGCCCGCTCAAGATAAAGCCGGGCAGACCGAGGAAGACCCCGATGGCTCAGACCCCGGCGGACAAGCTCCAGGCCGAGGGCGACCACAGGCACAGCAAGACCGAGCAGGACGAGGACGAGGAGCTGCTGGCCGCGGCGGCGGACGTCGCGGCCCCCGTGACGCGTTTCGAGGCCTCGCCGACGTACATAAAGTCAGGCGAGCTCAGGGATTACCAGGTCAGGGGCCTCAATTGGATGATATCGCTCTACGAAAACGGCATCAACGGCATCCTCGCCGACGAAATGGGTCTTGGTGAGTTTTTAAAATACTTGCATTAGTTGTGCAAATTTGGTTCATTCGACTACCAGCATTCTGTTGAGCGCATGCACGCTTGGGCTAATTCCAATTTCCCCTCAATGAATATTATGACATTTATTTTATTTTTAAAATTTTTTCATCAATGCTTGTAACGAAAAAAGTACAACCACGAAATTGTTCAAGACAAGTTAAGGAGGCTCATAACCCGTGTATAGCACTATATTTTTAATGATTAATAAAGCAGATGGAACGTTTACTAGCAACAAAGTTAATTCAATATCAAAAAAGGATGACAAAAGTGTTAAAAAAAAATTTATCAGTTCAATTTTGCATATTGCATGTTAAGGTATTATTGAGTACAAAGACGAACTCAATAAAAGTTATGAAACATTTTTGTTTTTCATCCGTTTCCATTTTTCAAAGCTTGGATTATTCCTCAAACGATTTTGAATAAAGTTACCGAAGGAATTTTTAAAAATACGTCATGCGTTAAAAGTTGAGTACTATTGTTCATACGTTTTACAAGATTTTGAGTAAACAATAGTACCTAACTTTTTACGCATAGTACATTTTTGAAAATTCCTTCAATAACTTTATTGAAAATCGTTTAAGGAAGAATCCAAGCTTTCGAAAATGAAAATCGGATGAAAAACAAAAATATTTCATAACTTTTATGAAGTTCGTTGTTATACTTAAAAGTACCTGAACATGCAATATGCAAAATTGAAAAAAATTAATTTTTTTTCAACATTTATCATCCTTTTTTGATATGAAATTAACTTTGTTGCTAGTAAACGTTCCATCTACTTGATTAATTATTACAAATTTAGTGCTATACATGGGATATGAGCTTCTGTAAGAAGCTCTTGAGTTTCAGTGACGATATTTCATCCAGTATCTAAACTGATTTCAAAAAACATTAACCATCTCATTCAATTATGAACGTTTTATAGTTTATAGTAGCGTATACAATTACATTTTTGCTAAAAATTGTTGTATGCAGAGTTTCAAGATGTTTTCTTTTTACAGGTAAAACTCTGCAAACGATATCACTTCTGGGTTACATGAAGCACTTTAGAAACATAAATGGTCCTCACATAGTCGTCGTCCCAAAAACAACTTTGAAAAATTGGGAAAATGAATTCAAGAAATGGTGTCCTTCCCTTAAAACGGTCACCCTCATTGGCGACTCAGACACCAGAAGTGCTTTTATCAGAGACATTATGTTACCGGGAGAGTGGGATGTGTGCATAACGTCATATGAAATGGTCCTAAGAGAGAAATGGGTCTTTAAGAAATTCAATTGGCGCTACATGGTAGTTGACGAAGCCCATAGATTGAAAAACGAAAAGTCAAAGCTGTCTGAAATTCTCAGAGAGTGCAAAACTGCAAACAGACTTTTGCTTACGGGTACGCCTTTGCAAAATAATTTGCACGAACTGTGGTCTCTGTTGAACTTCCTGCTTCCTGACGTCTTCAACAGTTCTGAAGATTTTGATTCGTGGTTCAATACAAACAACTTCATGGGTGATAATGCTCTTATCGAAAGATTGCATGCCGTTCTTCGACCGTTTTTGCTGCGCCGATTGAAATCTGAGGTAGAAAAAGCATTAAAACCCAAGAAAGAGATCAAAGTTTATGTTGGTAAGCATTATTAAAATTTTATATAATGTAATGTTTTAAGAAAAAAAGGAAACAATTATTTATTTAATGATGCCAACATTTTCATTCAGGTTTAAGTAAAATGCAGCGTGAATGGTACACGAAAGTCCTGATGAAGGACATTGACATCGTGAACGGAGCTGGCAAGATTGAAAAAATGCGGCTGCAGAACATTCTCATGCAGCTTCGTAAGTGCTGTAACCACCCTTACCTCTTTGATGGGGCCGAGCCTGGGCCTCCCTACACTACAGACGAGCATATCGTCTACAACTGCGGCAAACTTGTCATCCTCGACAAGTTGCTGCCCAAGCTACAGCAGCAACAGTCACGTGTACTGATTTTCAGTCAGATGACACGTATGATGGATATTCTAGAAGATTTTTGTCACTGGCGATGCTATCCGTATTGTCGCCTGGATGGTAATACGGCTCACGAAGATCGTCAGAGACAGATCAACGAGTTTAACGCAGAGGGAAGTGAGAAATTTATTTTTATGTTATCGACACGTGCTGGTGGTTTGGGTATCAATCTCGCTACCGCTGATGTCGTTATCATTTATGATTCTGATTGGAATCCACAAATGGATCTTCAGGCTATGGATCGTGCGCATCGTATCGGCCAGAAAAAACAGGCGAGTTTCAAAATTTACCCTACAAAATTGTACAAAGGAACAATCCTGTATTCAACTTTGTAAAATCCACAGGTACGCGTTTTTAGACTGATCACCGAAAACACTGTCGAGGAGAAAATCGTAGAGCGAGCAGAGGTCAAATTGCGACTCGACAAGCTCGTCATACAACAGGGCCGACTGATCGACGCCAAGCAAAATGCCCTCAACAAAGACGAAATGTTGAATATCATCCGTCACGGCGCGAATGAAGTGTTCGCCTCCAAAGACAGTGCCATAACCGATGAGGACATTGACACGATTTTACACAAGGGCGAAGTCAAGACGCAAGAGATAAAAGAGAAACTTGAGACCATGGGGGAGTCGTCGCTGCGCAACTTTACCGTCGACGCCAACACCGACTCGGTCTATCAGTTCGAAGGTCAGGATTACAGGGAGAAACAAAAGATTCTAGGGATCGGGCACTGGATTGAGCCGCCCAAGCGCGAGCGCAAGGCTAACTATGCTGTCGATGCCTATTTTCGCGAGGCGCTTCGCGTTTCCGAGCCAAAAGCTCCCAAGGCTCCGAGGCCGCCTAAGCAACCGATCGTCCAGGACTTCCAATTTTTCCCACCCAGATTGTTTGAGCTTTTAGATCAGGAGATCTACTATTTTAGGCAGACAGTTGGCTACAAAGTGCCCAAAAATCCCGAGTTAGGTAAGACTTCATATTATTTGTTTTACTTCATGCCGTGTAATTAGTCATTCACAGTAGTTTTGTTACTAATTTTCGTGAACAATGTTCATAAGGTTCGGAAGCCGCAAAGATGCAGAAAGAAGAACAAAAAAAAATCGACGAAGCCCAGCCGTTAACCGACGAAGAACTGACGGAAAAAGAAAAGTTACTAATCCAAGGTTTTACGAACTGGACAAAACGCGATTTCAATCAGTTCATCAAAGCGAACGAAAAGTACGGCAGAGACGACATCGAGAACATTGCCAAGGAAGTCGAAGGCAAGACGCCGGAGGAAGTAATGGAATACTCGGCCGTTTTCTGGGAACGCTGCCACGAGCTGCAGGATATCGATCGCGTTATGGCACAAATTGAACGTGGCGAGGCCAAGATTCAACGACGAGCTGGTATTAAAAAAGCTTTAGACGCCAAGATGGCCAGGTATCGCGCACCGTTCCACCAGCTGAGAATAGCGTACGGCACGAATAAAGGAAAAAATTATACAGAGGAAGAGGATAGATTTTTAGTTTGCATGCTACACAAATTGGGTGAGTTACCTAAACATTTTTTGATACAAGTTAACTTTAAATTCTCTTCATTATTACAAATTGTAATATTTTTTTATTCAGGTTTCGACAAAGAAAACGTATACGAAGAACTGAGAGCGACCGTCAGATCAGCCCCGCAGTTTCGTTTTGACTGGTTTGTCAAATCGCGCACGGCTCTGGAGCTGCAGCGTAGGTGTAACACCCTTATCACGCTGATAGAACGTGAAAATCAGGAACTAGAAGAGCGCGAGAGGCAAGAGCGCAAAAAGAAAGGCGGTGGTGGCAACGCCGGCGCGAAACCGTCTTCCAAACGCAAGGTTGAAAATCTGCCCGCTCCTCAGCCGAGAAAAAAGAAGAAGTGAATTTCACGACTGACGTGCTATTATAATTATCTCGTCGAGTCTTTAGATAAGTCGAATGAATGTTTCTGAGAAGTGCGATGGTGTGTGTCTTTTCAAAATGAATGTAGGTACTTGATCCTGCTTTTTTAAATTTATAGTTATAATTTGTGACTAAGTTAGTTTGGTTGCCTTTAAAGGCCTTCTAAAAAATGTAGGAATTTTCAGGTCATTTGCAATTAAAATTTTGTGTAATTAGACTTGAAAAAGATTTCTGCTAATTCAATAAGAATGTATGTAATGCATAATTATGTATTGTATCAAATTTGCTCAATTTTTTACACAAATGTATTTTTATTTTCAATGCAGAATGACTTTTTAACAAAACTTCAATAATGTAGCTTGATAATCGATTGAGCTTATTAAATCGTTTGTACATTATCCGTTTGTTGATAAATAATAGTGAAATTCATACAAACACAAAACGTCAATTTTAATAGAAAAAATGACTGACTTTGTATTACTGTTCCCTACTTGTAAATTTATTATTGTGAATTTTGGCTAAAGATTTGATCAAAATACATGTATGACAATTATCGTAAGATATTTGAATAAGATTTATTACCAATTATTTCTTTCTTTTTGTTCGAGTGTCACGCTAAAATTATTTTATTTATACAAGTGCACTGCATATAAGGAATAAATTTTTTTTTTATAAGAAACAAAATCTACTGTGCACACATGCTACTTATATTACTATAATATATCATAACTAAGCTTTGCGTAGCAGAGATCGAGTAATCAATATTAAAAATTTAAATATTTCAATATGGTATGAATTCGTTTTCATACAGTATTTATAATATTTGTACAAACTCATGAGACAAACTTGATGGTTAAAATAACTCTAGGCTTCTATCTTATTTGCTGTACAGGAAAAAAAAATCATAAATCATGTTTCTCAAATGAAAGATTAATAAATTTTAGAAAGTCTTAAAATATACCTAAAGATATTTTTCACCATAATCATTTTTCAGTCCAAGTGCTCAAGAAGATATTTTGTAGTAACCTAGTTTATTTACGACTCTGAAATATACTATTTTATACTTGTAAATAACAAACATGAATTTTATATTGTTATTCGTAAGAAAGCGATTCCTGCAGATATATTGTGATTTAGAACGAAAGACCCGTACTATTCATTAAACTAATAATCGTTTAAAGTTAGTTCTTTTAAATTACCAGGTCGACCGACCGATGGCAAAATAAAAGTTCTTGAAATTCAATGAATGAATCGAATTATCGAACAGTAATAATCAAGCTATGTAATTACTTAAAATTCATGTACCTCATGCTATTATTACAAAATAGTAAACCCTATAATATTAACAAAATGAGTAATGTAAATGCTATTTATTATTTGCTGATTATTGTATTTTTATATGTAGAACATACAAAATATATCACACATTGGAAAGATTATACATGCAAAACTTTAGTGCATTGCCGTAGTGTTTTTGAGAGCTCTCAGTGGCTAAAGTGATAGAGCGCTTGCTTTCCACCTATAGAAGGCTCCGGTCCGATTCCCTGCTTCGACCATTTTTTCGCGGGTACACCTTTGGTTTTTTCCATGTGTCCTTATCACTGTGATAGCTCCTCTGACTCTACGGTGTAATTCTTACCGTGCTGCGGTTCTGGTAGAGCAGTAATGGAAAAGGCACCTGGCTCTGTGGCCCTAGAACCGTGCCGACAGAGCAGTAATGAAAACACATCCAATTCAATTCACAATACAAATATTTAAATGTGGCATATCGGAGTTCAATAGGTACCCATTGCCAATTAGGAAGGACTCCTTTTGACAAATAATGGCAATGATAAACGGCAAAGCCGTGCGCCAGAAGGAAGAAATATTATAGTAGTTCTCGCCACAAATGTGCATCGCCCTGGCCGGATGCATATGAGTGGCAAATCCTGTTTTTCCTACCGAGGGTGTACCAGGATTGCAAAAGTGCCCGAAGTAGGAAAATCGATTTTTCGCCCACGCTTGGTATAAGATAAATGGCTTTCCCTTCATCATGCTACAGCTGTTCCTGGTAGTCGAAATGGAAATCTTAATGCTGATTCTCTTTGCCAGTGAACTCCCTCAAATACAATCTGATGAAAGTACTTTGAAAGTACTGCGCATGCTAACTAGGTTTGTTAGAGAGCTCACCTGAAAATATCCGGTTGTTTTCCACGTCATATGCATCCTGATTTTTCGTGGATTTCGCACTGATTTTAGTCTGATCATCAGTCTGAAGTCCGTCTCAAATTGCCACGTGGATTCTTCATGGATTTCAAATGAATTCTAATTTGATTTCAATCTGATTCAACATCGATATTTGACTTAACAAACTTGAAAAATTTCATTATTATTTGATCATTAAAAATAGCTCAAGGTTTCAAATATTGTACAGTAATTTTTGTAATTTTACTTTTATAAAGTTTTTTTTAACAATTCAAAAGTTTGAGATGAAATACTTGAAACCGTATGTTTTTGTGTTGACATACGTGTGGCGGCTCTCAAATAGCCCGCGCACAAAAACACACTTTCCACTTCATTCGCCAGATGGCCAAGCCTTCAAAAGTCGCGCTCCCGTCAAGCGGCGAAAAACGGCTTCGGTTAATATATAAGCGCGATCATTTTCCATTCGATGCCACAGTCTACATACGGATGATATGAACATCGACGGCTGACAATTTTATGTATTAAGCTATTTTTATTGATTAAATAATAATGAAATTTTTCAAGTTTGTTAAGTCAAATATCGATGTTGAATCAGATTGAAATCTAATTAGAATCAAGTGGCGGTTTGAGACAGATTTCAGACTGATGATCAGGCTAAAATCCGTGCAAAATCCACGAAAAATCAGGATGAATTCTACTTGGATATTACGTGGAAAACATCTGGATATTTTCAGGTGAGAATTCTCGTAAATTAATTGTTTGTTTGAAGAAAATAGTAATTGTTCACAAGGGTAAGAAACAATATAGTATTTCAAATAGCTTTTATTTTTATACACATGATATTCTTACTAAATCAACCATTAGGTAGTGTCTCAGGTTGAAAAAAAAAACTATCAACTCTGTCAATATGTTCGTGTTTATTTACAATAATCTTTAATTTAATTTAATCAGATATTGCTTCTCTTTTAGTTTTCGCTTTTACTACTAGAAGGCAGAGGATCATCTGAATCCTGTTGGCTTTTTTCTTGTTTAAGTTTCAAAATTTCACTGACAGCCGCCAGCCCTTCAGCTTGTTTTGCTTCAGCTCGTATCGACTTGAACGTACGTTTCTTTATATTTTGAACAGGTGGAGCTAATTTTCCCAATTGTTCCTTGATAGAAGGTATAATTCGAATCTTGAATAAGATGAAAAAAATTCATATAATCAAGTGTTACAGCAAATTTGTCAATATTTAGCCATTAAAATTATTATTATTGTACACTCCAAAATACTTGCAAAAAATAAGCTGATCAAATTTTTTTTTTCATCTTAAAAATCAGTTTATTCAATTTTTTTTTTAATTTCTCACGATAAGAAATTGCCACAACTGCAAGTTTTACTTTGATCCCCAATGATTTCAATTATTATTATTATAAGCATACTTTCTAGTTTTTGAAATTTGTAAAAAATCTTAAAACCAAAGAAAAAAGTGTAACCCACTACGGTTTACTAGATATTCCTCTTAAATTTTTTTAAACATAAGATAGAGTGACAGGTTTTGCAGGATGGTATCCACTGAATTCTTTATCACCGTCTTCTTGAACAAAACATTTTAAAGGCTCGTCTAATGTCTTAGTTGCAATCATATCAAGTTGTGGAATGCATAATTTTGAATTTTTCTTGATCAGATGATTCCAAAAAGAATCTGTGTAACCAGTTGAATTTTTCAAAGAAAAAAAAGAACCCCACATTTTTGAGTTAAGTATATGTTCATCTCTGTGACCAAGATCATGATGAAGCATTTTTTCAGCTAATTGTTCTTCAGAAATTACCATGGTATCACAGTTTGCGTATTTTGATGGCGCATATATGTCTTGCAACAAGTTATCACCAATGTAAAGACATTTAGGATTACTAAGTTCTGTAATGCGGGAGAAAAATTCATGTAATTCTTTCCAATTACCTTGATTGTAAATTTTACCTCTCTCGAGTTCTTTGCTGGTTACAATCTTGTCTTCGTAAAAATTTTTGACTGAGAAAAATGGTCTTTGCTCTGTAAAAAATGCCGGTTTTTTGGCATAACACACGATTATGTCGAAAAGAGATTTCCAATTTTCACCAAAAGCATAACCAGTAGTACATTTTACAAAGTCAGAGTTAGAACCAGTGATGAGGTATGTAATTTTTGTCTGTTTGATTTTTTGAATCCAAGCAAGTATTTCTGGATGACACTTGTGAATATATTTAGCTGGGTTTTTCTCAAGTTCAGAGTAAAAATGTCCAGCATTTCTAGGAAGCTGTTCTCTACAATACATATCAGACAAAGCCTCTAGAATATCTGGCCAAATATTGTATTTTTCAAGAGATTTGCCATTTTCTTTATCCAACGAATCAACTATTTTAGCAAATACAAGACATGATATCATATCGAAACAGTCCAACACAGTCCTAACTTTCAATGATAAAGGACCATTCCATGTTATTAGTGGATTATCACTAAACTTCTTACCCAAACTCCATTTTCGGTTAGGATAGTATTTTTCAACGTCTGTGTCACTTAAAACAGTTGTTCCATGACTAGCAAGATACACATTACCATTAGGACCAAGTTTTAGAATATTGCCCTTTTCAAAATCAAGGAACAAACCTTTTTGCAAAAAATCAAAATCTTCATGCGATAACGGTTCCCTTAAATATTTCTTACTATAGCCTTTGTTGTTGACCAGAAAATTTGTAATTACATCATATTCAAGCTGAATAAGATTCGAAATGTTGTAATGAAGAATAGTACTGTCTAAATCAAATCCAATGCAATCATAATCGCTAAATTTGAAGGTATTCATAATTTTTCGAGTAGACAATCGCCGATAGGAAGTTGAAAATAATTTTATGCTATTTATGAAAATAGATCGTTCAAAAAATTCATGCCTTGGCTTGCATAGTAGAAACTTCCAGACTAATTTTCTATAAGTTTTGCATGATAAAAATCAATAACAAGAGCTAACTAGCACCAATTTCAGACAAAGATACTCACGTGCGCGGGTATGTGCACATAGCGAATGTTTCGAGCTTGTATAAAAAATATTTCGTATTTGAAGCTGTCTCCTCTTGGATCCGTAAACAGGCAGTCTTTCATAGTAATGTTCATAAACCTGAAATAAGGATAATGGTCATATTACGAATTCGTGCATGCGAACTACATGCAAGCGATCTTGAAAGTTAGTTATCGTGAATTGTTCTTTAGTATTTGAAAGAGCATATAGTTGTCATGATCTAATGCCAACGTCTAAGAGAGTAAAAGATGTATTTATAAGTTGAACAATTTGTTTTATAAAAGTTCCACCGTTCAATAAAGAGATGAAATTTCAATCTTATTTAACATATTAACAAGCTAGAAAAATAAGAAATTTTATTTCTTGATTATAAAATCAGATCGACTTTCCCAAATTCAAAATCCTAAAATCCTCATATCTATAACAGTTGCAAATCTAGATATCTTTTTTAATTTGAAACTTTGATAGTACTATCAAATTTGACAAAATGAGATTGTATCTCTTCTATCTTGGTGATGGAAATCAATAATTAACTCTGTCTAGAATTAAAATACATCCCACAAATTTTTCATGCAAACAAAATCATGGATTACATCGTCCATCTATATATGCATCCATGTATATTCAAAATAATGTTATAAGTGACAGAAATTCAAATGTAATCTTTAAAAATTGAGTTTTATGAGTCTGTCTCAATAGAAGGCGCTTTAAATTTGCATGTGCGGTGAACTAAAATTGATGAAGGTGACTGGGTTTTATTTCATCAATTCATTTCTGTATAAGTATGGTTATATAGTGGCTAAAATAATAAACTTTATATATGAAATACGCACCCATCAGCTTGCTCAACAACACCGCAAATTGAGGCCTCATTGCGTAAATCAACTGTAGTCCGCTCGCCTTCGACAGCCTTCAGTAGAACAGCTAGGGTATTGTAGAGGGAATAACGCTCCTTACCCGTGGAAGAAAACGACTTCATAGTAAGGCTGCAATGTATTGAGTGTATCTGTGTAGTAGGTAAGGTATGTTCAATTTAGCGATCGTGGTCGATCCGTCGATGTCGATCAGCCATCAGACAGAGTATCGAAACTACAGACAAGTCGACTAGTCGACCCGCCCCGCCCGGCCGCCCCCATGTCAGTGTAAATAGATATGCCGCCACTATAATAGGACCGGGCGGCGGCGGGCCCTGGTACGATATCATGTAACTTTGCTTTCATCTGCATTAGAATTTGGACTAACTTATTTTCTACTCATATGCATCTTCCAACGTATTTAAGACGGAGATGAGTTTGTCCAGAAGCTTATGCAAAAAGAAAAAAAATTACATGATACCGCCCCAGGGTCCAGAGATGGTTCTACAATCAGCAAAAGTGTAGTACACCTTAGTCAGTGTACTACACGTAGAGTTGGTGTATTACACCCTATCTATAATGGAGCCGGGCATTATCAATGCATCTATAGGTATACATGTCCGCCCTACTTAAAGTTGGCCGCAAGTACTGACTCGCGCTCATTGGCCGGGCAGTCAGCGAATGATTTGAATAAGTCAGGCCTGTTCTACAATAAGTGTGTAAGAAATTACTATAATAAATGAATGAAGAATTCAGAGATGGGTATGTTATGTTATTCTAGCGTTGAAATTAACAACATTATTAATAACAACACACAAACTGATACCAGGTGACCAAGAGGGCTAATTTTTCTTGCGTTTAAATTAATAATATTATTATCAATAACATAAAAACAAATACCAGGTGACCTAGAGCGCTGACTTTTCTTGGGTTTGGATTA
>JAPYYV010019130.1:0-18571 GCA_030522625.1 Copidosoma aretas
TCAAATAAAATACGCTAGGGGCGCTAGGAGTCGGTTATCACCTCGAATTGTTGTGGATAAGACACATTGCGATGGAGAGACTTTTTTGAGGTTAGGAAGGGCTAGGATTTTCTGTGAGGCTCACCTCTGGAATATTTTAGGAAAATTTCTCGGTGGGCATATTTTATTAAATACATTTTATCCGACATTTTTTTGGAAGTTTGATGGAGCGCGTACGCAAGCGAAGCCTGAAAAATTGTAATCATCGATCGATCTCCCCTCGCTGATTAGGTGTTTTATTAGAGCATGAAGGAATTAATTACTGAGAGTAGAGGTGAATCGGTAAATGGAGTATTTGGTCAACAAAATTCTATGACTGCGAGAAAACATCAGATACAAACGTGATTCGAAACAAGAACAAAATTTTTTAAATTCAAATAAACGTGCGGTAGAAAAATTATAATTTTTTTTTACGTGGTACCTGTATCTAAGTGTGATGAATCATGTGTCGCGTTGAATATGAAAAAAAGTAGACTTTAATCGCCCTTCAGGCACCACGTGTTCTAAAACCTTTAAACCACTAAGTACAATAGCGGCTGATATTATCTCCGGCCACTCGTGAAAATCAATCACAACTCGTGTGGGCAATCGTCTTTTTCACACTTGTTGCGTAAATAATTATTATTGACCAAGGACGAAATGATGTACAATTTGAACGATATCTATTGGAATGTTACAATTATTAGATATTAGTGTGTGTAATGAAATTAAGAATTTATTTATCACATAAGAAATAAGATACTGCGCTATATGACGTGGACTTCAAAGTTATAACATATGGACGATCGGCACTTTTCAATCACATAGCTAGTAATGGACCAATATATTGGATAGGAAGAATGAAATCATATATGATATCGTGGTAACTATCATCTAAAAAAAACATCCGTTGAGTGATATTCTTGCATATTCAAGGATTGTATAATGCAATTTTATAATACTTGAAAGAATCCTTACCGCTGCGAAGAATGATTGGTTCAACGTAAAAATATTCAATGCTTTGAATCTAATAACTGTCCTTCTACATTGATGTGAAAACAATAATAACTAAAAATAAATATTTTAATTTTGTGTTATTTATAACTCCAATTTATCATTTTTAAATTCTTACCCGATATGTAATACTTTTGTATTCCTGAGCGTTAGTATGCATTATGCAATACATCAATGTTTGGTCAATCTTTTTACTCTGTGCAGTTTATATAGGCTTAACGAAATATTAACAAAACAAAATTTTTTTTGATGATAGGTAATAAATTACCTGTTGAACTGTTGAACTCGTAGATTTTATTAACAATAATGTCATCATTAAGATAGGTATTAAACTAGATAACATATAATTTATAAAAGCCCATCCGGGATACATTACCCTCTCAGAAAGGAGATATAGTACAATAGGCTCACAAAATCCTACATTATTCAAAAAATATATAGTGATGCATAAAAATATTGGTACTGAATATAAATCAGAGAGTTCATTTGATACTTCAATCAATGACGCGTAAATTTTTTGCAATTTCAGTAAGGTCATCAATTTTTCTTGCTCATTGGTACGATCAAATGGATTAATACTTGCCATGTTAGGAGACTTTTCAAAAATATTGTTTAAATGATGACGAATGATGATAAATAAAACTCTAATTAAGATAGTGAAGAATATATATTGGATTACTATCGAATCTACTACCATCAGAGGAATTATATCAAGCATAATAATAGAAATTCTATGTAACAAGTACGTTCCTCTGAATGCGTACCATATTTGTTTGATCAGTCTAATAACATCTGGAATGCACTTAAATGATACAAGTATAATATAACACATATGTTGTAACATCCATTTGTTATTATTTACGTTATTTTGTAATCCTCCGACTAATTCTTTTACCAAATTTAATTTTGAAAAAATGGTGATCGCTTTTTTTTGTTTAACAATAGCTCGCATCAAAATTAAATCAACCCCCAGGAAAGTAACCGGATATTGATGAACAATAAAAAAATAAATATTCCAAAATGATCCAACAAAGTAATAAAGACTGCGTATAAAATGTTTAAATCGAAAATAATATTGAATCATTAATAAGCATAGTAGTAAAGAAACATTATACACTGTTACAGTTGGAGAATAACTAAATGACCAGCGATTAAACATATTGTTTTCAATCGAAATCTCTTTGAAGTTAATATTAATTGACCCAAGTATTCGATTGTAGAAATAAAATAATTTTATCAACGAAGGCTGCAAGTTTTTTGTTCGTATTATCGTTTTTATCTTAGCGAACATTATTGTATCGTTAAATGTTCTCAGCTGAAAAATAAAGTATGTTGTTAAGATAGTTAATCGAAGGAAAAAATGACTTTTACCTCGAACGTTTTTTTTAACCGTTGGACATTAACTGTACCCTCGGTAGGGAAAACACTGTGTACGATACTAGGCCGATCAGACCAGAGCAATCGCTTGGGCTCTGCTGCGCAGATATTCTGAAAATTTGTATTTCTCTGTTAGGGATGCCGCCCCAGTATTCAACACCACTAGCATCTATTCTAATCAATATACTTATTTTCGCAGAGAAATGATAGTTTTCACGGTTAACAGTTTAATTATGCTTGATAAATATAGTGATTGTTCGAAGAAAATTTCATTAGCTACACAATATTGGCCGTTATTGTAATATTCTGGAATTTTTTATTTTTGTAAATCTGGATAACCAGAATTGTCGATGTTTTAGAGTCGACTGATTCGGGTAAAGTATTCCAAAGAAACAGAAGCCCATTAATTTCTTGATAATACTTTTTAATCACTCAATATACATCGAATTATACATTTTTTATGTGCTCGAATGTCAGCGTTCAAGATACAGCAAAGTATATGAAAGGTTCAATTAGATAAAACACTTGGATGACGAGTTTCCAAAAAATAAGATATCAGCCTTGTAATTGTTTGTCACTTTCCGAAATTCTATACTAAATTATAGAACATAGTTGTACTATGCTGGATATAGTTGTATAAGCATGCTGATGAACAAAGAAAAAAATATGTTTATACCATTCTTTTGCTTTCTCATAGAGGAAGCTTTGTATCAGTAAAAAAAAAAATATTTTTGTGGAAATATGTTAGAAATGTCTTATATTGTGTCCAAAGTGAGAAAAAACCCTTTTAGTAAAAGGCTATCTCTCTCTCTCTCTCTCTCTCTCTCTCTCTCTCTCTTTCTGTCTCTCTCTCTCTCTCTCTCTCTCTCTGTGTGTGTGTGTGTGTGTGTGTGTGTGTGTGTGTGTGTGTGGAACCCAACAATATATTTCAATGATTCTGGGCTTTGAATTTCTGTTTTTTTATCCTTATGAGAGCTTAGAAAAAAAAAAAAATTAAGTTTTACATCTTATTAAGGTTTTCATAACGATTTTTATGGTCAAAAAACAGGTTATTACTTCTTTAAGGGTAAAAATTGAATTTGAATTTCTATGTAGTAACATCCGATAGAGCTTCAAAATAGCCCTATTTTTCATTTTGAATCATTTTGATAAAATATTTTGATTAGTTTTTATTTAAAAAATACTGAGATTTTTGTGGAAAACCCCTTATATCTTACAATCCTTTCGAGTGATTTCTATGATTTAAGGTTGTTTATTAAGGTTGTTGTAACAATTTTTTATGTCGAAAAAGCGGTTTCTTGCTACTTTTAGGGTAAAAAAATTAAAAATTGATTTCTTCAATAGTTGTATCTCATAGAGCATTAAAACAGCTTCATTTTTAATTAAAAATTTTTTTTTGCACAATGTCGTTTTTTTTATTGAAGAAAATCCACAATTTCTTTTCTTGAATCAGCTATATCTCAGAAACCTTCCAAAAAATTTTAATGATCTAGAACTTAAAATGTTTATTTTTATATCCTTCTATAGCTTAATAAAAAGATTTGACGTTTCATACCCAACGTTGTTATAACAACTTTTTCAGTCATGTGCATCCGACCATGGGAGTCCTAACGATAAACCTGGAGTGATACAGATTTGTGACGAAAACTACTATTATTGCTAAAAAAAACGGTTTTTGCTGTTTTTGGAGTGAGAAAATATAAATTTGATTTCATCATTGGTTACATTCTACATAAAAATAATAAGCTTTACATAATTCAATAATATTTTAGCTACAAGATAGTTGTATTACGTACATCGATCTCAGTAATAAGTTCTAATTATTTGTTTAATCGTTTTTCATGCGAAAGAATTATAACAATATTGTTTGTACTACTTATTCGGATAAAAATTATGATCTTATTTTTAAAATAATTCCACATTGTAGAGCATGGAACTAGCTTCTTTTGTCATTTTAAATCATTTTAACATTTTATTTACTATTTTCTAGTTAGATAATTCCAGAAGAATTATGTTGAGGAAGCTTTGTGCTAATTTATTGGCAGCGGTTTTTAACTTTTTTTTCTTTTATAAATAGAGTGGTGATTTATGCTACGTATTTTAGTGATTTTTAGAAAGTGTGATGCGTTTTTAAAGTGTGATACATTTTTAAAGTATTCTGAAATGAGAAAAAGGAAAGATCATCAGAAAATCTTTAAAAATGTCTCTCCAGTTTATCTACCTTGTAACTAACTAGCACTCACTTAACACAATAGTTATTTCTAAAGTGTTACTCGTAAAACTGATAGTCGCTTCAGCCTAACGCATCGGCTAAATGAACTTGCATTTAGTTGATCGGTGCAAAAAATGTCAACAGATAGAAAATAACTGATCATTGTACATATAATTAATTAATAAAATTAGTAGTTACTAATCTATTAAATTGTTCATTACAACATAAAGTATATCATTGACGCCCTCCCATTTAATCAATCTTGTGTACAATAAAACATTATTTTGCTGAGTTTTTACTTTAATTAATAATGAAAACATGCAGCGGTATACATATTATATACAAACTCACAGTACATACATCATACAACGAAAAATGCATCAGACAATATTGTGCTTTGGCTATGGTAAGAAATGCCTGCAATCTGATGTATTATTTTTCTTCCCTACTAGCAGTATACACTGATAAATAATTCAATAAAGCAACATACAGTGTATTTATATTTAACCTAAAAGAGAAATACATCTATAGCAAAATTTAGTAGAAACAGACATTTGAAGTAAGACGAAATATTGAACCTTGAACCTAAGCTATATTGGAATTCTGTAACTTTCAATTTACAAATACTGAATAGAATAAAAAAATTAGTGATATATGTTTAAAAATATTGCTGTGTCATTTGAAATGAATATTTTTGTCATAAAAATTGTTATGCATCCCGACACTGACAAACAAATAAGTGTTGATTGAAAGCGTATAAGAACTATTGAAAAATCACCCATTAACATCAATATGGTCTATTGTTTTTGTCAAACTTTGGGTTGTAAGATTGCTGACTTTATTTATAATTTATATTTTAACAAAAAAATTAACTTAGGTACAAACTAAATCTTGTCTACACTGAGGAAAACATTGAAGTAAAACGAGCGCTTTATGTCGTTTTGAAAGCTATGGCTAATGGCTAATGCATTAACTGTTGGAATTCGCATATATTTAGTTGTTGGTAAGTTATGTAAACATTTTAAAGCAGTTCACAATGCGAATTTGTAAGTAGATTAAAGCTGAAAATTCGTGTTTCAAGATGAGGTCGAACGCGTAAGAGACAAGAAATATGATAGTGTAGCTTTGCTCAAAATGGTTAGACAGATTATCTGTCAGAGATATTAAAGCATAATGAATGTATGCTTATTTAATTGACATAAAAAAAAGAAAGAAAATGTTACAATCTAGTTCCGAAGTTATTAATTTAAAGCTGAACGAGTTCTCCTGCAGTTTCTAAACATACTCGTACCAAATGCACTTGAAATAAACGAGCATTGCTTGCAGTTGACTTGTTTTCCCTCGCGAAACAATGACTTTTTACAAAATCACTCTCAAAAGCCGTTTTACTCCAAATTATGATTAAAAAGCTTAGTTTAGTCCTTGATAAGACTTTTTATCTTAATGCTACGCCATTAAAACTTGTATTTTCAAAAATTTGGATCTCACTTTTTTTAAATAAACTATGCCATTTACTCGATACTTTGCGTCTCGCTATATAGAAACAAATTAACACTTATTTGAGTTGAAAAATATGAATCGATACGGCTTCAAAGACAATCAATAATTTTTATTTGAGCATATTGCTGCTGCTGTTTTTGTAGTGATGGCAAGCTAAACCTAGCAGACATTTTTCAGGGAAGGTTAGAACAACTTTTTCGAACACAGAGTTTCAGGGAGTAATTTCTGTCCAAGTATCCGAAACATTGTTATTGCTCCTGTGAAAATGTATCTTTCAACATTGTGAGAAATAGTAAGCAAGTGGTATCGATTGAAAGAGATCAAAATAAATTGACAAATAAATTCGCCTACACCTTGAACCACGCTTTATACACTAAATCGTGGTATCGTATATTACCTGTTCGTTGTTCCCTAGCGAGGGGCTTTGCCCCCCGTACCCTCCAGTGGGGGCTCCGCCCCCTGCAACCCCACCGAAGCTGCCGTCCCTGGACCCCTCACCACTTTTTTCACCAAAAGGTATCTTGCATAAATTTACCCACTTATAACGATATAATCCATGAAAAAAGTCATAATGTAATAAAAAATATTTCTTACGGTTAACATGCTACGACACTTTTCACCAAAAACCAATAATGATCATTTCGCTTTTCTCAACGAAATTCGAGCCCTGTGTATTTTTATATCGGCCAGCACCGCTGAGCACCACAGGTCTTCCATGCTATGCCCTAAAATGCCGTTACGAATTTCAACGTCCAACGCCGAACGACCAATAATATTCTTCGAGCTCCCGCATAACCGACGTGGTACCGAAATCACTGCCCCCCCCCCCTCGCGGGCACTACTCCCGGTACCCCGAAATCGAAACGCTACCGGCCAATCTCACCGAAACTTCTGCCGATCGCGGCAAACTCGCGTGTCCCCCGTCTCCTCCTCCCCGTTACGCCGCCGCTCGCAAAGCCACTACTGCCCAGAGCGGACTGGAGGATCCGGCGCAGCGCACGAGTGGCAGATTTCGGGTAACGCGCCGGCTTAGGGCGACGATGCTGCGTTGGCTAACGCCGCTAGTACCACCAGTGTATACCAGCGGTAGCAGAGGAGGAGGAGGAGGAGTAGGGTTAAATGTGCTCTGCGGTCGAATCCAATGGCCGCGACTCTCGCGCGCGTGCCCTCCCGGCGTCACGTGACCCCGTTCTCCGCCGCTTCCCTCGCCTCTCCCGCCAGAAGCAGGCACAAGCAGCGTCATGAGAGTAGTTTCTCGTAACTTTGTTAATTAAATGAATATTCCGCCGGCTATTGCGGCCCCCGGCGGCCCCTTCCCTAATTCGAACCGTTCCCCTAACGAGTTTGACGGCCAAATTGACCGGATTGTGAGGATCCGGGAGACTCGGGGTGCAGGCTCTGTCGCCTGCACCGTTAAACTGACCAGGGTCGTTATTGTGACCATTGCTTTACAAACAACGCGCGGTGCTTGAGCACACGGTACACGAGTGGCACACTCTTGCGAAATTTTTTGCGTACGAACGAGCGCGCTCGAAAATGAAATATCGTTCGGTGGCCGAAGGTATTTCAGAGAAGGTTATGACGAAATTTCATTTGACGTGGAGAAAGTCTTGAAAACGATCACGGCGGTGAATTTCGGTATTATTTGCAACACAGTGAAATTTAAAAGGGACCAGCGGTACAGTTTCTGGGAAATTCGAATGCAAAGTCGGTTGCTTGTACGCAGGCTCTTTCAAAATGCACATTTTTCATTGAAACTTTGACAATTGAATTGGAAATTGTTCGAACAACTCAAGTATCATCCTGGATAATGACAAGAATGATACAATAATATGATTCATGAAGGTCTAGTCGTTCAGTGTCGTTTTAAATACATGGTAATTCAAAGTTCGAACGTATCTTTACGAAGGGTAAACGATCATGCATCAACTTAATTTGTAAGTACTTATTTCTTTTTGGGTTTTCTGATTAGTTCGTAATATTTTATTATGTACCATGAAATAGTTTTGCATTATTTTTCAAGAATAATCATATTGAGAACATCATTGCCACTAAAATTAACTCTTGATGACGAACCGTACCCCGATAACCCCCCCTGATCGATCGACCGGCATCGCACGCGACGTCACAGTATTATTACATTCCCCAAACAAACGACCCACCGAGACACAAACGGCGGCAGCTTGATCGCCACAGGCGTATACCTCAACTTCCAAGCCGGTGAAAACGAATGGCCCCTGCATACCCCGGCGAAGCCCCGGCAGCAGCGGCGCAACCGAAAGCGCCCGCGCGTTCGACAAATCATCCGCGCGCGTGGCTTTATTTATCACGAGACTAATTAGTGCAATTAACAAACTGCCCGGAGTCCCCCCCCCCCGACGGGGAAAAAACTTTCCCGCTCGCCCGGAAAACAAAGGGCCGTGGAAGAATGTCGCTCTGATAAAGTGGCCGGAAAGAGCTAGTCCCGGTGTCCGCCTCCTCTCTCGCCCCGCAGCGATGAATCGTTACAAATTGCATCGAACTAATTCCGGGGCGCTCCTTTCTCCGTTTCCCCGCTGATTCCGGCTGGCCGCGGCTGCACATTCGTCTTGCCGAGGAGTGTCGGGCACCGCCCGGGACAGTTGTACCTACGGCGGCGCGGGTCCGGTGGGTGCCCGGGGGGGGGGGTGAAAAAAAATGGGGAAAGAGGAGCAGAACGGGAGGGAGAGAGGCGCCGAGCGATTAAATTGTTTTCCCCGCGCGTCGAATTTTGTCGGATGCGCTTTTCCGGGCGAGCGAGCTCGGGATAGTGCACTTGAGCGGAGCCCCCTCGTTTTTCGCATTGAACTGGAACTCGCGCGGTTGTGGTAGGTTAGGTGCGCTTCGAGCTGTCGTACGCGTTGATGCATCGGAGGCTCGAGGGTGGATTTTTAGGGCTCGCGGGATTTTGGAAAATGTGATGCAGCGCTGTTTTACAGTGCCACGTTTTTGTGTCATCCATCCGGATTTCCCGAGATTTTCAATGTCTCAGTGATTCCGCCCAAACGTACAGATATTTTATGAACTTTAGATTGGAATTGCATTATAAAGTATATAGTGTCACGTTTGTATGCTTCCGGGCACAATGTCAGTTTGTTTGAGAGTACGATTGATGCGACCATGACTGGAACTCACTAATTATTAATATTCGTCATATAAATGTCAAACCCCGTAGTTGGTGGATGCGGTGGGATCATTACGCTACCCTTGGATTTATCATTTCTCCGGATTTCATCCACTAACCGACTCTCGGAAAGCGCACGTATCAATATGCATGTAAATTAATATAAATATGTATAGTATACTCACAAATGAGCGCAACTACGTGGGATCACGATCAAACTTGCAAAGTGTTCAATTTACCTGTAACAGAAGAAGAAACAAATATGTATCAACATTTGTCGCCTAGTTATATATTACATCCTTAAAAGTAATAAAAAGAACACGCTCCAACAAGCCCATCACCGAGTGTAATACACAAAACGGAATAATATTCGAGAAGATGAAAGCTGCTGAGCCGCGAGCAGTAGCTCAAACCAAGTAATAGCTGTCCGACCGAGGCACGGAGGAGGGGGCGCTAAAGACGTACATATATAGACGCGCGCGAGCGCCAAAGTATTCCACGGTTCACGACTTCGATTCGAAGCTGTGCGTTCGCACATCCACGCGTATGTATAATAGCCGCGAGCGCGCACAGCTGACTTGACAGGCCGAGGGGGGGGGAGGGGGGGGGGAGGAAAAACACGCTGGCATTAATCTTGCTCAAGTGGCGGCGTTCGCGCGCGCAGTTAACCGCCAAGGCGGCCCAGTTTCCCACTTCATCGGTCTCCGCGATTATATTGAGTTTCAAGATCCCTCTCACCGGCTCTGCGGAGGATGAGCTTTCGAAATTGCACGAGCACGCGATATCTCCGCGCGCGGGACTCTGTATATCCGCGGAATTTCGCTCCGACGCGACGGTGGCCGGGCGTGCGTTTATATTACGTACTCTCTTTTTATCGTATACACGTGTGCGCAAAGTTTTCCGCCCGGGTGGCTCGGTCGGAACATACAAAGATCGCCGAAACTTTTCCGGAGCTTTGCAGCAATATCGACAATGATGGTATTTGATCCCCGCAGTCGTGGCAAATATTTTGGTACTCACATCATAACTTGGCGCGTCATTTTTAAAGTTTTTTTTTTAATTATTCGCGTGGGTTTCGTTTGTCTGTTCAACTTGATGATTATATTCATCCCTTTGTTTGCAGTCGGCCAACTTTGAGATCTGAAGTAGGAAGTAGGAAAGCCGCGTGGATGAGATTCCGCGGTAAATTAGGACGGATTCGAAAGTTCCTTGTGTTTTCCCGCATAATATGTGATATGGGGGTCGAAAGTTTGTAACATGGAATTTTTTTAAAGAGTAAAATCAACGTTTTCCTATTTGTGGAAGAAGTAAAACCGTTTGATTTCATCGTATTCATTTATTTTATCATTACTGATTTGTATCGATTCTTCAAATAGCTCGTATAATATAGTATTTAAAAAAAGTATCAGTCGTACAAAGATTTTATGCAAGTATGTAAACGTACTTTCAATTACAATAATAATAATAATAATAATAATAATAATAATAATAACAAAACCCTTGAATCGCATATTTAAGAAGGTTGACTATCTTAAAGAATTAACAGCCAGATCTTGACGAAATTGCAGTCTATGATAAATTGATTCTTGCTTATGATGTATGTCGAACATATTTATCGATTCGGTTCATGTGAAAAATGTTATTGATAAATCATTCTGAGGATCATCGATCCTTCAATATTAATGGATAGAACGTGCATTTCTAACCTAAAAGTCGGACCTCTCTCTCACACCGGCCCCCACCAAAGGTCGTCAACCTCCTTAATGTTCGTCTTTCGTTTGAAATAAGACAAAAAAAAATCTAAAGGAGAAAAACGATTTTCCTTTGACACTTCATAGTCCATCAAAAATACTGTCCATCGTTACTCGACTCGAATAACATCGACGGATCGCAAAATGAACCGATCCCACTGTACAGAGCAAAAGAGCTCGGTTCCACCGGAGTTTGCGCATCATCCCGTTTGAAATTAGAAGCTCCGAGAGTCCGCTGCAGGTGCCGGCCGGTCCCCCTTTCTCACACGTCGGCCCGACCGAACAAAGACATCCGGCCCGCCTCATCCCCCATCGGCTCGCCAGACAATGGCCGTCCCCATTATTTCGCGCCCTTCCCCCCTGCACCGCTCCCTAGCCCCCCCGAACCTCATTACCCTGTCATTTAGCGCGCGACGGGTACACGGCCCGAGCTCCTCGCGCCTCTAGTCGTCACGGTCGATCCTCCGTGCTTGCGCGGCCGAGGCCCGGGGAGAACGGGACGCATATTTATTTAACGCTCTCGTTATCACTGTACTCGGGGGCGGCCAAGAGGGAGGAGAAGACGGACGAGGCAGAGGGAGGACGGGGAATTTTCTTTGAGCGGGCGACACCCATCAGCTGGAAATGAGCTTTCGCGGCTCCCCTGGCGGGCTTCCCCCCCCCCCCGCTTCGAGCTGTTTATTTTTTTCTTTTCGACGGAGCGCCCATACACCCCCGACACTTTTTTACGGGCGGGATTTCAAAGCTTACGGCTGGATGGCGGTCCGGGGGTCGGTGTGTATATATGCAGGCGGGGGGATTGATACCCAGGGAAGGGGGGGGGGGGACTTCCTCTGGCAAGTTCGAATAATTTACTGCTGCGACGATGCTTGTGCAGGCAGCGGGAACCAAGCGCTACATTATACGCAAGTTGGTAGCGATGATTCTTCCGAAATCTTTGGTTCGTGCAGGCTTGTTGATCCATCGCGAGTTTTTTGTTCTCTGTTCATTCCAATATCGTTTTGTCGGCCGAGTGAAAGAAGGACTCGTCCCAAGAATAGATTTCGGAAACGTCTTCGGATAGAAAATACGAATGATCAATTCGACGACGCGGGATCGGGATCCATCGATCGGTTACCGCGCAGCGCAGCCACAGTGGCAGCGAAGTGGCAGTGGCGGGTGGGCGCCGGAGAGATTCAATTTGGTATTTTCCCCGAAATTCCGGCCGCACGGCACACACAACGCGCGGGCGGTGCGGGCGTTATAAATTGCCGGGAAGCTTTTGTATCGATTCCCGGGAGCGTCGGGAGCGGGAGTTAAGTCCGGAGCCGTGTCGTATTTCACGCCGTGGATATCAGCGGGGATTTTCCAGCGCGCGAGCCTCGCCCCGATGTACAGAGCTCATACGGCAGGCTTAGCGAAATCCACTTGTCGCCTTGCCTGCCTCTTTTCTTTCCCCCCCCCCCCCCTCTTCGTCTTCTGCGACGCCGGCGTTGTGCTTGGATCGAGATGTTCATACGATAAGGTTAAAAGATGGTTGGGCGACAGGACCTGGGACGCCAAAGGAGTCGCAGCGCCAGAGCCTGGCTGCTGCAGCGACCTGCTTTTTTCGCGCGTTTGAAAACATCGTTTGCGCTATTTTGAGGAAGGGAGAGCAGGGCACTTTGAGGTGAGAGAAAATTTCGGGTGAGGGGTAAGACCTTTTTGCACACCCGTAAAACGTAAGGTTATCATTAAAAAAAACACGAAACTTAACGGACGATGCGCTGCAACTTTATTTCGATAACCAGTCGGAGTGATGCAACTGGCGAGGTTGAGAAGTGTTTGCAAGTTTCGCCCCTATTTTTCGCATCAACAATATGACACTGGAATCGGAACTGTAGAAAGATGGAAAGCCAGTAACATTTTTAAAAATCGTCCAGCTCGGTGTACATCTCCCGACGCGCTTTTTATCCGATCGCCGATCGGAACGGAAAATCTCGCCCTTTCGAGCGCTCGCCAATCCACCCGAAACTCGCATCTCCTCCGATGGAAACAGAATAGGTGATTCCAACAGGCGCGGCCGCGTTCGAAACCAAAGCTCGTAGGTACACGACGACGCACGTATAGTCATGTAGTACAGGCAGGCATCGCGTTATTAATTTTTCCTCCCCGAGCGTCGGCTGCCGCGGACGGCCGCCCTGTCTGTATATTACATACACGCCTACCGGCGCGGGATATTTGCCGGCTCGATAAGTTCGGGCGCGGGAGGCGAAATCCGGGCCGACGACGAGTCGGACGAGCGTGGCGGCGGGAGGGCCGGGCAGGCGCGCAGCCAGCTCACGTCTCGCGCGTATAATGGGCGCGAGTGGGCCCCTCGTATTGCACCGTACACGTAGGCCGTAAATCTCGGATGTTTAATATTCCCCCGGGATTTTATTCGCCACGCGTGCCCCCGTCCGCGCGCGTCTTGTATTACGTATATACGATGTGGGACCAAATATGGGCGAGTTCTCGTGACGCGCGCTCTATAATGTAACAGCATGGGACGTTTTTCCACTTTGGCACTTGGCGGTGTACGATTGTGCGAACGCGTTTGCTAATATACATAGGGATCTTTTTTCCCCGCCCCGTCGACTGTATGCCAGAGGAGCACAGGGTAAGTGTTTCCGTACGAATAGGACCTGCAGAGGTACGGAGTCACGTGATGGGCTCGGCGAAAACGGAACGTGACGATCATCGAATGCAGGTAGGTATTGCGTTACGTCGCATCAGTTGTAGGTACTTTCATAATATGAGCCACGTAGGGGCGTAGATGAGACTGCGTTTGAACAACGGAAGGCCGCTCCTCTTTCTATGCACTGTAGCGTCAGTAGTCTGCAACGTAAGCTCAGAGGCACGGCACTAACTTGTCTTTTATTAATTTGAAACTCTCGGAAAATATTATGTTCCGACTTACGCTGGTGGCCTTCCGTACGAAAATGTACATGTCGTCTATATGGTGTAATATAATGCATACAGCTATGATGCTTCAAAGTTTCGCCGAATAATCAAAACGATCCTGTTCTTGCAATCTTGCGCTTGCAGTTTTTAGTGTTTTTGAGGGAATGCTCGTCTGCTGTATATACCTTATGCCGCGACCTGCCATCATAGGTTCGACAATTTTCCGATCAGCTCGGCGTCAATCACTCCTTTCGGATGGAAATTCAATTTTCTCGAGACCGAGGCGTGGCCGGGTGTGCGCCGCGCCGATCCTCGCGCGATTTTCACTCGACTTCCAATATTCGTATCCAAACGTTCAAAGTTTGCCTCTAATATTTTTCGCTCGTTTCGATAACCCCAAACTTCGAACCTGCAGGGCGAGGTTGATCGCGCGCTCGTTTCAACGACAGAAGCCGGTGATGTGCAACTGGGATCTTGCACGGAAAATCCCATTCGGTAGATTATCCAAAAATATTACACGTGTACATCAACGTTCCGGAGTTGGGGTAAAACACGCCATGGGGACACCGAAATTAATTCCGATGTGCTCCATCTTCTTCTGTTCACACGAGAAGGGAAAACATGATGCACGTGTCCGATATTTTTCGACAATCCATAACCTGGAGGACCAAATGCGATTTTTCACGCGACATCCGAATGCGCAACAGACGCGCACATCGTTTCAAAGTTTCCGCGCGCTCGAAACAAAGAGAAGACTGAGAAATCTCGGCCGAAAGCCGTTTTGACGTAAACGGACGAACCCCTGCGCGCGCGAAAGAGGAGCCCCCCCCCCCCCCCATCCCGCGGGCGACCATTAATATCAGCGGGAGCCGGCGCACAAAAGACATTTTTTACCATCCCCGAGCAGCGCCATCCGTATCCCGCAAGATATCCGCGGCAGTCGCTCACCTCCGGCTCGCCCGGGGCGGGGGTCTCAAAGTTTCGCCGCGAGAAAGGGCAGAAGGGTCGGCTCCGCGAAAAGTTTCCGCCGTCGGCCTATCGCGGGATTTCTCGTTTGTCTCCCGCTCCTCGCCGCGGGTACGAACGGCCGGGCGGAAAAGCGCGGCGCGGGCCGGCCGAGCTCGCCGCCACCTTCTAGGGCGCGTCGCGCCTGAGGAGGGTTTCACGCGTTCCGTGTGGAAAAATACGAATGGTCGGCCGAAGAGAGGGGCTGTGGAGCAGGGAGAGGCTGCCGCGGGTGGTGAATGGACTCGGATCGCCGGGGGGTGGCCGATGTATTTCAACGACGCTGGGTGCAACGGGATGATACGCTTTTCCGAATATTCGAAGTTGGACTTTGGATACCGCAGAGGAGATGGGTGTGTTTGACCGTTCGGTGAGCATTTCGGAACAATTACGTCGGAAAAATGTTGATCCGTGAAAAAGGACGTATTTCCGCTCGAATCGGCGATCTGATGGAGCGCGCGCGCTTTCGTGCTTTCGTTTTTTTTTTCCCCCCGTCCGCCGAAGGGAAGCCTGCAGAGGGCGAGTACGGGGAGGAAAAAATAGAGTCGGGGGGCGCTTGTTAAGTGCAAAAACTCTCGGCATTTCGCCGGACGGCACGTATGCTCCATTATGAAATCGAGGGCGGGTATGTATATGTACCCACACACACAGGAGGGCAGCAGCGCGTAGGTATACGATGCGAGCGTGCGGCACAGAGCGGGAATGCGAAGGGATCGGAGCGGCGCGGTTGTTTCGCGTCGACTCTCGAGTGCGCTTGTGATTGCGGAGTTGCCGGGAACAGCGGCGGTACAAGGTCGGAGGGGGAGGGGGGGGGGGGGCAAAATCACCCGCGCACATACACATCGAGCGCGCCTTTTATTTTTACGCCGTCGACCTGTGATCAATACTCTCCCCCCCTCCTCCCGGAGAGCGAGTGGACTCTTCAAATGACAGCCCTCGCGAGAGAGCCGAACAACTGCGAGCGAGTGTATAATTTGCGGGGGGAAATTCCACCGGAGGGCTAATCGCGTGACGTTCGGGGGGAACAATGGGATCGCGTCCGGTTTTCATGATGCTGTCTCGTCTCGTCGGCCGGTGTTGGCGATGAATCGCTGTAATTCTGTATTGATCGAGACCGAAATAAAATTTGCCAACTCGATGAATTGCTTATTTTGTATTTTGCACTGTTTTTTTTCGTTTTATTCGTCGAATTGTAATGAATGGTGCAGTATTCTGTAATGATGAGTCAAAAATTTTTTGATCAACGATACCACTCAACATTGTGCTTTTGATTCGACATTTTGTCAAACTTTTGGGCGTGCTTTTGGAGCGTCCAGACTTGTGAATAAATAAACCAACCATAGGATGCAAAAAAAAGTACACGCTTCCATGGTTAAATTAGAAAGGTCCATCTTTACGATCCAAACTCTTTGAAAGCAAAAAAAGTTTTAATGTCCCATCAAATAAATTGAATGTAAAATTTAAAAAATTTGACACAAAAAATCAAGTGTTTTGAAAAACAATTTTCACTGAAAAAAGTGTTTTAAGCCTCAAATAATCATGATAAATATCGGTCGAGGCATTTCATTCGAGGTTACACGCTTGGACGGACATTTTTTATGCAACGTTTAGATTTTAATACTTCCAAAATTTTTTTCAGCAAAATTTTATTCTAACCGTTACGAAGCTTCGTTTCTGAGGAAATGAAAGTTGTACCCAATTTTCCAGGAAAGGAAATAAAAAAAAAATCGGATCAAAAACTTGAAACTGGTCGTTTATATACTTATTTATCTTGTGCTCTTTTAAAAGTGCAACCAACGGACAAATTAATTGCAATCCCTGCCCAGAACTGGTCAAAGCCAGTTTTCTATTTCTGGTACAACGTACCGCACCAACGGCTAACCTCGGTATTCACTCTATTACTTTCAACCGACATGTACTAATTCGGAATATTTTTAATACGAAGATTGTAAGCACGTCGTGGGACATTTCTCTTGATTAAAATTGTTCTTCGTCACTGGTTGTGCATTAAAAACTTGTAAACCAAACAACTTACAATAACAAGCAATAAATGTGCCGTGGACAGACAAAAGTGTCCCAACCGATCGATGGATCCATCGATAACGCAAATTACCATCGATCATTCGTGTATTTTAATGAATTCCCTCGCCACGCAAAGTACACACGCGGGGACCTCGAGATTCTCGGCAAATACCAGGGACCACGGCCCACAGCAGCAGCGGTAGTGTCCCGACAGCCGATGGCCCTCGAGATGTCCGAGTGCATTCCACGGTCAATGCACATCCACACACGGCACGCATATAGGTGCGCACACTCCAGTGCACTGCACGTCACGATGGACACGCACGTAGAGAAGTGAGAGAGACTTCGCAAGCCGGCTCGAATCGACTTACATGAAATAACAAGCGCGCCCCTGACCATTGGCCCACATGCTATTATGCACTTAAGGGAGATGTGCTCTTGGCGCTGGTGACGCGGCTCCACCTCCTCCTCCTCCCGGTAATTGCCGTGTCCCACTTGTGTAAGTTGACCCTCCCTCTCTCTCTCCGCAGTTGGCTCGGCTGTTCGCTATATTCGGACCAATTAGTCCATTCATCCAACGACTCGAGTTGACGCGTCACACGCGACTTTGTCTCTCGCGCGTGCCCGCGTGATGTGGATTGTACGTGCTGCTGCTGCTGCTCCGACTTTTGTTTTATTCATCATTTATTTTTTTCTTCAGAGACCTTTACAATCTTGATAAGACTGCATGCTTGCGTGTACAAGCGATGAATCTGGGATTCTTGAAAATTGATTTTTTTTTGCTGTATCTTTGCGACGCACACGATGAACTGTGATTTTGGAGGTTCTTTTTTTTAAACCGAACGAATTCACGAATGGGAGTGATCTCTCCAGAATGTTGGAGTTTTTTTTTCTCTCGATCATATTGGAAGTGTTTACGGTCCATCGGACAAGAGTCTGATTTAATGAACACAGTGGCTCTAATCTAAAGTAGTTATTGCACTTAATTTTTTCAACATGCATTCAACGACAACACATGCAACTGTCGACTACCTATGATGAAGTTCAAAACTACCGCCAGCTTATAGCAAAAATGACAATGTTCGGCAGCTATGTTTATACTCTCTCGTGCACGAAATTTGCAAGACATATTTTGCATTACAAAGCATCGTTGATGCAGTATTCAAAATTGTAGGACGAAAGATTCTTTGATGCATCTTCGTACAGGTATACCGTACAGCTAAAAGAGAACCAAGTCTCCTCTGAGACAATGTGAGGTAGCCACCGTTAAACTGACCTCTATTTTTATTCTACTGTGAATTTTTTAGGTATGCAACCTTTGAAAATGTATTTCCTGTGTACTTTATAAATATTTAAATATCAAACGAATCTTTTTACTGGTCCACAGTAGCATACTGTACAAGTTAGGTTTATTTGGTCTGGTAGGTATTATTAAAAGGATTCCCATGAACAAATTTGTGCACGATGAAAAACATTTGTAAAAAACATTCGCGTTTGGTGGATTCCTATACAAAAATTTTACTTTTAATTGAGAAAAATTTTGCTTTTAAGATAGAGTTGATAAATTAAATGACAGCACTAAACCTATGCTAACAATAAAACTCTTGAGTAAATAATGAATGTATCAAA
>JAPYYV010019131.1:0-15999 GCA_030522625.1 Copidosoma aretas
ATATGGTGATGGGAAAAATAGGATATGTTGTAGCTTGTTTGTAGCATTATGACAAACATTTGCAGATAAGTTAGAAAATTACCCCTGTCAAATTTAGGGTGTACCTAGGTGCCAAAATACACAAAATTAAACCTAATCAATTTTGAGTCATTCACAAAAGTATATTAATTGTAGCTAATCTGTATCAAATTTGTAATAAAATCATTAAATAAAAGAGGATATTTCATAGCTAAATTTGAGCTGTCATTCTAGCATGATATTGAGCCAAAATTAAAAGTCAGGTCACTTTGAGCTACTAAGTTTGTAAATTTTAAATCATCTTATTCATACAGTGGTAATAAAAATTAGCAGCGCTCATTATTATTATAAAAAAAAAAAATAACTGCAAATTCAGCAATAGGATATTTGAAGTACTGCAAACAAACTGCAAATTCCTAGCCCATGTAGGATTTTTTAGTTCACTTGGTTGTCGGTTTACGCGATAATGGCGAACCAACTTCCTGTGAAGTTAGCAGCGCACATTATTATTTAAAAAAAAAAAATAAATAACTGCAAATTCGGCAATGGGCTATTTGAAGAACTGCAAAAAAACTGCAAATTCCTAGCCCATGTAGGATTTTGCAGTTCACTCGGTTGTCGGTTAGTGGCGAGCCAACTTCACAGACGTATCATCGGGGACTAATACATAAAAAAAAATTTTTGCAATTATCTGAATAAAAAAGCAGAAAAAAATATACTTCCAATTGTAATAACCAACTTCCAATGCATCACACGTTGACTAAGCTTGGAAAGTAAAATAATTTCAAAACCTACAATAAAAAATAAAAATAAAATACATCCTAATTACATTTTGTATTATCTTACAAATTAGTGAGATTATTTGAATAATGTCGATCTATAGTTTCAATGAATTGTAAATTGCGAAAAGCCTGCCAGGCTTGGGAAATCGCAAATTGTTTCGGTATTCATAGATATATACGTAAACAAAAAAAAAACCAATAGAAAAAATTTAATTGATGATTCAAAACAAATTGTTTATAATATTGAAAAAATTACTTTAGCTCTATTATAAAAAGTATACTTACAAAATTTTGTTTTCTTAAAAAATTACTTTTATTAAGTGCGTTAGATTATCTAGAGACAAAGTCGGCGAGAGATCACCGAGGTGTGCATAGGCGTAAACGGTATAGTTGTTGGCCTCCTGATAGTGATTGGCCGCACATTTATTTTTAAATGGAGCATGTATATATGGATATAAGAATAATCCGCGTGGACAATCACTATCAGGGAGCCCATTTTTTCAATTTGCTTATTTTGAGCTGGAAAAAGTCAATTAATCAAGTCCAAGTGACATGGTATTTAATGGTATGATTTAAAAATCCAGAAAAAATACTTACAGTGGTCAAAAAAATCTAACAAGATTGAAGTTTTAAAATCCCATACTATTTAAATGGGACATCAAATAGCGTCTTGGGGCACGTGTTGAATCCAAAATTTTCGGGTTTTCAGGGTATGGATTATCATTTTAGGATACAAAGAAGAGATTCCAGGGGATGTATGATCAAAAAGTCGAATCGATGAATAACGGACCCCTTAATATATGTACGATTCGCGATTGTACGTGTCGTAAGGTGGCAAAAAGTTTTTTTCGAATGGCTAATTCTGTTGGGAATAAATCTATGATATTTTTGTGAGTCTCTAGATCATATCCGATGTATCAAAAGATAGTAAATAAAGCCGAAACGCGTCACTGAAAATAAATTCACATTATAACAGCAGCTACTTAATGTCTCTATTTCAAGAAATTTTATATTTCTGACAGTAACTAGAAAGGAACTTTAAGAATTATTTACCTCTGTGTATCAATTAAGAGTGTAATAAAGTATTTAAATAGATTGACAAATTACCTATAATTCAATTAAGTATGTTTATTCGAAATTGTTATTTATTTATTCAACAAAAACATCAACAGGCCCGTAAAGTGAAATACAAGTAATTTCGAGCAATTATTTATTCCAAAGTTTTCATTTATAGAACAACACGATTTCATTTCTTGCTATTATAATTGAATAAAGGCTGTAAACTTTGCATTTGCATCATTATTCATGCATCAGTATTCAAATCAACTTTATAGACTATCAATCATTTTAGATGAAAATGAGAGCTTTTATAATATATTCTATAATACTTTTTATACATATCGTATATGTAAAATACATAGTTAGAATACATGGTATTTTAACTATGATTCGTTCATTATGTTAATATAATTAGCTGGTGGCGGGTGTACAGTGAATCAGTGCCACCAATATTACAAAGTTGTATACCGCGTTTAGTCGCCACGCTGCCACCGTAGCCACTTCCCTTACTCTGTTGCCACTGGGCGTACAGACCGAGCAACGTGTTCGGCTGTGACTCTCACATTATTTTTCAATTTTTAGGCGACTATCTATATAACGCATGTATTTTTTTATGAAAGTATTAGCATATAACTATGTGCAACTTTCAGCCAAACAGGTTAATAAATAAGGGCTGAAGAATTAAAATGAAAAAAAATTATCTTGGCTCCAGAAGGTGGTAAAAAAACTTTTTTTCGTAAATCTTCGTTTTTGCACTATTCAGTTATTAA
Organism: Copidosoma aretas; assembly: GCA_030522625.1. Taxonomy (NCBI): domain Eukaryota; kingdom Metazoa; phylum Arthropoda; class Insecta; order Hymenoptera; family Encyrtidae; genus Copidosoma; species Copidosoma aretas. Next base: position 2,630 of record JAPYYV010019131.1, read on the forward strand.
AAAATAAGTAGACGTATTAAAGACCCAAAGAGTTATATAGTATACGTCTCTCTAAAATCGGTATCGGTAATAAATAGTTATAAAATCTCAAAGCTAAAAGACGCCATCATACTTTTGATTTAGCTATAAAATATTTTATTTCCAAATCTAAATTTTCGAAAAATTCCAATAAGATATACAATTTAAATAGTTTTTTTAATTTTCTGGCTTAGTTCGGATAATGTAATTTGTTTGAAAAAATTGCTGCACATTGTTGCAATAAAGGTTACAAAAAAAGTTTAATCATTAATTACTTGAAAAGTTAAAATTAAATTATTAAAATTCAGTGCACTTCTTGATATTATTGTAATCGACAATTTTTGAGAATTTCAAATTCTTTGGTTAATTTGTTTTTTGGATATGTAATTTCAAAAGAATCGCACTTTTTCAATTTTTATAAAAGCTAATGTAGCAAAAAATGCAACGACAAAGAGATATAAGGAAAAATATAAAAACTAATAATTTTTTTGGTACAATTTGTCAATTTAAAAAATTAGTTTACCGTTTACAATTTTCGCACAGTTATAATCTTATGTAGCGTAAAAAAAAACCGAGGAATCACTTAAACCCTTGCTCCCACCACAGAAAGGCAGCCAAAAATCCTTGCCGTCTGGCGTACATAGCGAATCTGCTATGATAAAAATAAATTGCTCTCACGGTATCTTTTCACATGAGTCTCTTTAAATTATAACCAACGTAATAAACAAAATATATGAATTTTTACATGTGTTTGTTTACTAAATAAATATACTATCAATAACTTGTATTACTTTAAAATGAATACACTAAAAACAGAAAGATGATAAAAAAAATACTACACAATAAAAAACAAATTATACTCATATGACTCTCGAACATCAACATTAAAAGGCCTGAGATTGATTTGATATTATCATAAAAAGAGCGCTTACAGTCTTGTAAAAAAAAAAATTTGAATGTATATAGTCATACATAATAATTATATGGTTCTTACAGATGAATTTTTCTGCCTAGAAGTTTATAGTTTATCAACTAACGACTGGTATACAGCTTTGAAAACAATACCAACCACTTTAAAAAATAACGGGATCAAATAATATGTGTTCTAGCTGGCATCGTGATGTACCACGGCAAGGAGATACAAATAAAAGGTGAAATTTGTCATTTCACAGCAATTTGTTTCAGACAGGGAAGTCTCGTTTAGTTTGATGACCGAGATAAACCAAAAAAGATTATACAAAAGAACACCCAAATAAAGCCAAAACTTTTTTTTTACATAAAAGTAGAGTAATAATTTTATAGTTTTTAAAATTTGCGACGCTAACTTTTTTAAGAATAATAATTAATTTTTTTCTAGAAGACTGCTTTCAAATGTAGCTGGGGTATTCCGCGTCAAGCGGAACGGTCGGAAAAAATTATCTGTCGAAACTTATAGGAATCAATAGTGCTCCATAAGACTAGAAATTATAAAAATTTGAGCCCTTTAGACTTACATGACTGGCCCCAGTACTAATTTGAAAATTTAAATTCTCATTTTAATTCGAAATTTTTTAATTTTCTGGCCAACAGACAATAAAAAACAATAAGTAACCAGGAATATAGTTTCATGTGATTTTTGACGGAAAATCGTTTAAAAATATTTTAGAAATTTTTAGGGTGGTTCATCCTGTATTTAAAGGGTCCAAAAGTTAAAATATTTGTTTTGTGTTACAAAATATGAAGTTTTTTTTTTTTTTTTTTTTTAAAGCTCATTGAGTCTTCTTTTGAAATAAATTTATTTTAGTGAAGTAAAACTTTCAAATTAGGTGGTACGTAGTGCTATACGTAAAAATAACCGGATTTATCGAAATTTCTCACACGTATTGCATATTTGTTTTTAGAAAAAATATAGTTTCTGATATAAAGAAAGCTTTTTCGAACGCCGGTGTTTGATTTTCAAAATTCAAATGGGTGGATTCTATTTGGCACATAATATTTCAATAATTGGAAAGTTTTTGCATAAGGAAAATGTTCTTTAAAAAATCTATGCAAGAAATCTATCTTGTAATTTTTTGATGAAGGGTGTCCTTTTTGAGTAAATGTTAAACGAATATACAATTTTTTTACCCGCAATATTTCTAATTTTGAGAATCGTGTCTGCTGTCTTGAATCCATCTTTTAATTTTTAATAATCTTACGCTTGTGTTCGAATCAGCTTCCTTCATAATTTAAAGACATTTTATTCCTCATAAAAAATGTACGTTACACATATGAAGTATTACTATAAATCCAGTAACTATGACGTTAAAAAAGAAATAAAAAAATAAAAATAAAAAATGTCATCGAAAGTAAAATACCGTAACTTTTAAACCCCTACAAAAGGGGTTGAACAACCCTGAAAAATTTCGAAAATATTTGTCAACGATTACCTGAAAACAAAAATACGAAAGCATATCCCTGGTTAATATTTTTTCATTGTCCATTGGCCAGAAAATTCGAAAACATAGCGTATAAACGAAAATTTTAATTTTACTAACTGTCACTGGGGCAGCCACGTTACTCAAGGGGGCTCAAATTTTGGTTAAGTTGTAGTCTTATACACCGCTATTGATATCGAAAGGTTTTGACCAAGAATATTTTCCGACCGTTTCACTTGACGTGAAATGCCCCAACTATTTTTCATTACTCACAAAACGCAAATGTAGGTTGCTATAAAGATTTGTAGATGCTGTAGATCTATTCATATCTCTTGTACACTCATTTTTATTTGTAGACTATATGATGATTTTAAAAAAGTGCATGTGTGTAGGAGTAAGAAATATTAAAGTAGATTTGAATTGTAAAAGTCAAGTATTATAATAATTTTGCATTTATGTTATTGCCTGTGATTCGAAACAAAGTTTTAATACAATGTACAATAATATAAATAAAATAACACTGTTCATAAAAAATATTTCCTGACTTTTAATTTAGTTAAAGGGCAATTAGTATATCATCTAGAGTTTTCACCCTACCGACTACCTTACTTTTATAAATTTTTATTTATTAATTATATGGTTATTTTTATCCAATAATAAGTAGATGCACAAAGCTTGTACTTTACGAAATAAGGGAGAATGTGTGTATTACTGTCGCTGCTTCAATTACTACCGTTTTAAGTAAATGAAGTTGTAGATAATTTTGCATATATGTGGTTAAAATAAAATTATAGTCCATAAAAGTCCTCAGAAACGTAATACAACCAAATATGTAAATAAAAATTTATTAGAATCAACTAAACGTAAGAATAATTAGACAGTGATAAGATTCTGGCCATAGGATTCTACTTACCCTCATTACAGTAACGACGAATATACATGTTTCCAGTTGTACACTTAAGAATACATCTATTTTAAAGTATAACAATAAATTAACTTTTCCTTATCAAAGAAAAGATGACTTTTTTTATTTAAATCATTAAATTTATCATACAGTTTTTTTTCTATTTTTAATTCAAGTGGCATTATCTCATGCACCACATCAGGTCTTGCTGCAATTACTGCCAGTCTTTCTGTGGGTTAAATAAAAAAAACCCTATAACGCAGTCTCATAGTTCAAAATCGTGATTACTTTTTGCCAACGATTTTTTTTTGTACAAGCCAGCAAATAAAAACCAATTGAAGAGGGAAACAAGGTTGAAAATATGAGAATGAAAAAATAATCAACTGAAAATTCGGCATAGAACTATTGGAAGAAGTGCAAAAAAACTGCAAATTCCTAGCGTATGCAGAATTTTGCAGTCGGCTTTGTTCTTAGCGTAGACGTGAGTGGCGTGCTAATTTCCTGTGAAGTTAGCAGTGCACATGATTATTAAAAAACAAAAAATAACTGCAAATTCGGAATGGGGCCATTGGAAGAATTGAAAAAAAAACTTCAAATTCCAAGCCTATGCAGAATTTTGCAGTCGGCTTTGTTCTTAGCGTAGATGCGAGTAGCGTGCTAACTTTCTCTGAAGTTAGCAGTGCACTGGTTTTTATTGTTTATTTAAAAAACGGCAAAACCGGAATTTGAACTGCAAAATCAATGCAAAAAAAATGCAAATTCCTGTACTAGTTAGAAAGCAGTATTTTAAAAGTGGCGAGCTAACTTCACAGACGTCCCGATGATGCGATTCATTTCAGGCCGAGGTCTTGGCGATGCTTCTTTTTACTACGGTTCATATCAACTCTGTTTTGTAAGCACCTTCCGATTCACACCACGTAACAGTACATTTTTGTAAAAAAAAAAACGTATATTACGCTAGCAGATCACACTTGCGTATAGGCCAATCCCTGGCTCAAAAAAAATCTAACTTGCAGGGTATTTTGTAGCTAATTAGTAGTAAATTTATGGTAAAAAATTTATTTTGTAGAGCCACCGGTTTCGAGATAGCGAATGATCTGCTAGCGTGATATCACGCGAGCAGAGTACTTGCACAATACAGCTATTTCTGGGCTCAGAAAAAATTTATTCTAGAAGCATATTTTGTAGCTAATTTATATTAAATTTTTAGTGAAAGAATTAGTTTTGTAGAGTCTATCGATTCCGAAATACGAGATGATCGGCTTGCATAGTGACAGGCTAGCAGATCATACATGCGTATGGGCCGACTCTACATTAAGGTGCTTTGCCCTCGAGAGGTACGCCATCTAGCGATATTTTCATAAACGTGACTCACTGATAGAGCCAAATGAGCACGTGTGTGTGTCGAAAGCAAATTTAACCTTTATTTTTCGTCGTTTTTCGTTTTACAACTGAAATTACTTGGAAAGTAAACGTACGATTTTTTTCTACAACTGATCAAAAAAATTCTTAAACTTTCAAGAATAAGATAAAAGTTTTTATTTGATGACATGTGAATTTTCCTTCGAATAATCTCCAAAACAGAGCGGCAATTTAAGAGCTGTTCCGTAAGACTCCGGTTGTTAGACAAGGACGGTCATACGATTTTAAAGAACTTTGAAACTGTTTTTGACAAAAACTAAACGTACGATCTCTTTCAAATTTACCAGGAACGTGTATTAATGTATAATCTACCTACAAAAAAATTTGTAAGCAAAGATATAAAAATTGGTTTTTCGGGTAAAGCACCTTGAAAAAAATCTAACTTGCAGGATATTTTGTAGCTGATTTGTAGTGAATTTCTAGTAAAAGAATTAAGCTTGTAGAACATACCGATCTCGAGGAATTCGATGAATCGACCGATTTGAGTGCAACAGTGGCATCAAACTTTTCTTTTTGATGAATCAGGGCTTAAATCACACTTACGTATAGTCCAATCCCTGGTTAAAAAAAAAATCTAACTTGCAGGGTACTTTGTAGCTAATTTGTAGTAAATTTGCAGTGAAAGAATTGATTTTGTAGAGTCAACCAGTTTCGAGATAACGAATGATCTGCTAGCGTGATATCACACCAGCAGCACGTATCGCGTTTTCTCGTCACGGGGGACAGCTACAGCAAATCGAGAGGCGGCATTATTTGTTGCTAATTTGTTGCTGAAAGCATGTGCAAAGATCGATTTTGCTGCCGATTTCCCCGGGCTTGGAACGATAAAAATCGTATCCAGGGTATCAAGCCAGCAGAACTATTGTGTTCACCGTTGTCGATATTGTAAGGATCCATCATTATATTAATTTCTTAATTTTAACAAAAATGTCACATACGACATTTTATTGACAGGGCGGCAGTGTAGCCCCCAAGTTAATAGATAATATCAAACTTTATAAAAATAATAAATGAATCAGTTGGATGGCATATAAATTTCAATAAATGCTAGTTAAAATAAGTGGATATGCTAATGAAGAATATGATATCGTATCGATGCCATCAGTTGTTATACTTTTTACTCTGCTATAAACATGATACATTTTTGTGTGCTCGTAAAACAAACTTAAAATTAATGAATCGAATAAATACATGTCTAAGCAAGGAAAAATATATTTTTGTTTTTTATTTGATCAAGGTATTTGAAAACTAAGGAAACCTTAAAGTAATAGGTAATTATATTTGTACGTAACAATATTCCGGACACATACCAATATTATTTTAAATCTCGCGTTTTTTATGGTACTGTTTTGTGCAAAAATTGTATTTAAATGATTTTATTTTTAAATCCAAACCATTCTTATCATTGCTACAGTATATTAAGGGGATTCTACATGTACTTATCATCGGTTATGATTAAAAAAGTGACAGAATGAATTTCTCTTCTGCATGCATAAATTTTAAGACATGAAACAACTATTTTTTATTATGAACATGCGCCTTTTTTATTTTAAAGTTGAAATAAAAAAACTGCTGCCAATTGATTGGCACAAAGCTTCCGCATTTACGTGTTTTACTTTTTTTTTTTAATGTTCACTGTAAAAAAGTCTGTTGTTGTGTACTACTTTGTTTGTATGGTTACAACGTCCGCCATTGTCAAAATACCATTGTAAATTTACTACGCTGGGCCTAGTACATTTATTTTTGCGTTATTGAGTTTTTAAACATTTATGTGCTCCTTATAAGTGCTTTCTCTATTAAACGTAACACCTAAATACTTTAATGTTTTTACTTCTGTTTCCCTACCCTTGTAAACCCATTTGTCTGCTTATATTTTATCTGCTGTTGAAAACTAAGATTTTTGTTTTAGCAGTGCTCAAAATCAGCTTAAAATTATCCAAAAATTTTCTCATCGTACCCAACATATCTAGCATTGCCTCTCTATTGAATGCTAGCAAGACTAAATCATCGGCATAAGCTAAAGACAAAACCTTTGTACCTCCTACAACCAGCCCTCCAACATTTCTAGCCTTAAATTATCTTTCTAACGATGCTAAATATACCTTTCGTACTCCAAAATTTTTCTGTGATCACATTTTCAACTTTCACAGCAACTACAGTTTCTTCGTAGATTTCTTACCTAAACAACGTGGGTTAAAATATACACGTTATCCATAGTAGACCTCCCTTTTTTGAACCCTAACTGCTTTTCTGGTAGTATCTCTTTTTCCTCTATTTTCTCAACTAGTATTTTTTCAAGTATTTCCGCATATACTTTATAAGCTGTTGATAGAAGAGAGATCCCCTAGTAGTTACTCGGTATATTTGTATCACCTTTCTTGTACAGTGGAACAATAGCTACAACTCTCCAATCCTCTGGGAACCCTACTCCTTTTCAAACCCTATTCAGTACTTAAACCTACAAGTTTACTGAATGAGTTTCCTCCGCTGTATTTCCAGACTTCGTTTGGGATTTCATCTATGCCAGCTGTTTTTTTTCTTTTTTAATGCTAAGGTTGCCTGCAGGATTTCCGTGTATGAGATCTCTTTAGACCCTAAGTTTTTTTTCTATGGTAACGTCTCTTCTTTCTCCTAACCTTCTTTCCATGCTTCCCTCTATGAGCATCCTAAAATATTCTTTTCACTCCTCCAATGTTATATCATTCTTTTTAAAACTTCTCTTATTCTTTGTATTTCCGAAGAATTTCCACACATCTGATTCGTTTCTAATGCTTCGAAGTTAAGCTTGTTCTACTTATTTGAATTCTTTCTCCTTGTCCTCACATAATTACTTCCACTCTCTCCTTTCTTTTGAGTACTCATCTTTATTAATTTTATCTCCCCTTCATTTATAGTATGCCGTTTTAGCCTTTTTTTTTAATCTTATATGCTTTGACCCACTACTTTTTTTCTCCTAATCTCCATGGCCTAATTACAATTTCTTTCTTTATGATTGCCTTATTCACAATCTCTTCAATTTCAGACCATGTCTCTTCCACACTGACTATTCCCTCAGTATTCATCTCTTTGCAGAGGTCTTCGGCCCCTTGTCTAAATTTTATAATATCTTCTTCTGACCATACGAATACTGATTGTTTTCCTGTGTAACTTTTCGCACACTATTTATTTCTTTTCTCATTTCGATAGTCATACACAAGGGTAAATGGTCCGAGTCCACCCTCCCTTCTACCTTAAAATATTGTATCCAATCTAGCATACACCCATCCACCATAATGTAGTCTAAGACTGAATTTCCTCTAGCTCCTTTATACGTGAACTCCCCCTCTTCATCACCCTCCACCGACCCATTCAAAATAGTGAGCCCTTTATTTTAAATTACTTAAATCAATAGCTCTCCTTCACTACTAATGATTATATCTTTACTAATCCTTTTTTTTTTATTTTTCTGCTTATACATCTAGAAAACTCCCCAGATTACCCGTTCTTATATTAAAATATCCCCTAGTAACTAAATGCTCTGCCACATATATATTGTGAAATTCTATACTTTCTAAAATATCCCTTAAATTGCCAGAATTTTACACCGACCATACATTTACAAATTTATTATTTAATTCTACTTTACACTTTACTATACCTTCTTCCACGCAAAAGTTAAAATCATTTTTGTTCTCCATCCAGCTTTTTCTTAAACCTATTAAAAAAACCACCTTTTGCTCGCTCTTTTTCATTTTCCCTACTTACTGCTACACATTTCCATAAAAAATCTTTTAACAATTTATGCTTCAATAAATCCAACTTTTTTCTTACAGCCACGTTTCGCATAAACTAACAAAATCATTGTTTGCTATAAAATTACAAAAATCCTTATCCTCATTCAAAATTCCTGCGCGATTCCAAAATATAAATTTACCCCCTTTAGGGGTTTACTTTTTTCATACTCCTCGCCTTTAACCTGGGCTGTTACGAAAAATTTGTTTGTTGATCACCTACTGTCTGATCTACTCTTCCTACACTACGAATTTTATTTTCTACTGCCTCTCTCTCCTCCTATTTGTACCACTTGCTGTTGAACAGAACTTTTTTGGACCTTATTTTTACCTTATGGCCGTTCTCTCTACGAACCTTAGTTCATTTGAATATTTCACCTTGTAATTTCTGGTCCTTAAAACACGAATCGTTTTCGATATAAATTTTCAAGCCCATCAATATCTTTTTTCTTTGCAGAACCTCTTTATTTTTTTTAAACTATTCAATTTTACAACAACCACGTGAGCTACTTTCCTCACTTCCAGTATATCATTTTAAATGGTCGCGCCACATATTAACTTTTTCGCCAACAGAGAGATTTCTCCTAACCTTTTTACTACAATATTATTCTGACGGTCGACCAGGTCTTTTTCTTAAACTATACGCTTCATATTTCTCGCTTCGGACTCCGAGAAGTTTACACCACTTAGCGCCGTGGCCCTACTCGATCGCGCTGCCTGCTTTGTTACTATCGAAGCCGTCCTGCCCGTCTCATCCGCTACGTCGCCCTCTCCCGCCCCTCGTATTCTAGTACCGCGCGCTCTACCTCCCCTAGCCTTTTTTCTCTTTCGGCTTCGTTAACAGCTATACTCTCTATCCTTTTCTCGACTGCCTCTAACCTTTGCAACGTATCTCTTATTAAATCTGTTGATTCCGCTCTTACTTTTTTTGCTTCCCTTTTTTCGCACACCGACCTATCCATGTCTATTTTTAATCTTTCTACGCACTTCCTTAAACCTGCAATACTGGACATATCGTCGACTACTATTTTTCTCACTAGATTTTCTAGCGTCGTTTGTTACGTACCACCACTTTTCTCCACCTCCTTTGCCTCCGTTGTTTTCCGCTCCTCAACTTTGACGTTGCATCACTTTTTATTTTGCCCTTATTCATTTCAATAGCACTTGATGTCTTTAAACTTATAGTCTCTACTCGGTATTTTCACCTCCACGGCTTCTCGCACGCTGTATCCCGCCTGTTATCCTATCGCCCTAACCTTAATTCACGCACCTGCACTTTTCTACTTACTTTTTTGCTTACAAATTATGTACTCCTTATAAACCTTACACAACAACTCCTTGGAAATCCCACGATATAAATGATGATATATATTATTACTAATACACCAACACAAACCTTTATCAATTTTATTTTTTTTATTTTTAAAATCTTTTTATTTGATACATTTTCTGTTTTTAAAATTTGAGACCATTTTTCTTATTGATTTCAGGATTTTTCATATTGTGCGTCATAAAATATTTGAAATAAATATTCAATTTATTTTTTTGCCCTAATATATTCAAATCAAGATTCAAATTATGTTGCATCATTATATTAATAGTTTGATAATTTATACATTTCGGCAACGTTGCACTTGGTAACCCTCCTCGTAATATTCCTATGGAAGCATTTTTTTGTGCGTGCTGTGATCTTATCTTATCCGGTAGTGAAACTGCTGTACTCCTATGTTTACCGTACTATCATAATTATTTACATGTTAAAATTATTGTCAATGCCTCTTACAAGATAGAATCAACAATTATTGTCACACTATCCGTATTAATAAATATCATTTTTATTCTATGATAAGTATAAAATTTCAATGTTTTACACTGACTGTGAGTATGGACCGTATTACGTATAATAGGAGTATCTCTTATATTTCAAGTGTAGTTACCCGGTAAGTGTATAAGATCTAGAATACAAAAATAATCACCTTCCCTTTTCATTCGCCATCGTTTGTGTACTAATAGTTTTTTTGTGGGGGTCTGAATCCTCAGGTTACGTGATTGCGCAATATATTATACATTTTTTAGCTAAGATGGACAAAAAATATTGGTTTACATTTGATTTCATTGGAAAAAGGGAATATTTTTACGTATTATTAGTCCAAAACATAAGTAGTATAGATTTTTTTACAAAATTAATTTAATTCACCTAAACTATAAACGCAAAGACCAACTTCTGCACACCTTTCTATCACTTTACTGAAGCGTATGAAAAATCGACGATACTTGAACGGGCACCCGCATCTAAACACTAACCACACCAATCGCTGCTTAACTTCGTTTATAGACTTGACAGCTGCAAATATGAGGTTAGAATACTTGGCGCTCATTTGACTACTACCGTACCGAAAGGGCTAGCTTGAATGTAACAACGAAAAATTATATTCTAGATTCTATTCACTTACCATATAATTTCACTGAAAATTTTTTAAATAATCAAATCAAAAAGTAATGACAGGTTATATGGTTCATGTTTTTTTCAGATTACTACATAATACTTTATTAATTACAAAAAAATATAAATCACTGAAAATCATTTTTGAAAAGAAAATATTCATATGTAACTTTTTATTACCAATAATGTTACAATTATAATAGTATATTTTATCTTGTAAGAAACATGTACAATAATGTTAAAAACATGTGTTATAAAAATTTGGCAAACATGAGAAAACAAAGGTTGCTTTATGGAATCAAGATCAGGATATCACAGCACGAACAAACTGCTTTCATAGGAACAGGATGAAGAGGGTTACCAATTTCGAATTGACATAAATGTATAAATTTATTATATTGTTATTGCCATAAAGCTGGTTGACTTTTTTTTTTTCAATTAACATTCAAGTAAAAGTAATAGATCAATCCAATTGACACATGCATAATTTATACATACATATAAATTGAACTTTTTTTTGCCCCAGGGTGGTAAATCACTTCGTTATAGACCAAAACTAAACCTTCTTAAAGGACAATAAGAAATTCGTTGATTAGACCATCCCTCAAAGTGTAAACGTCTCTCATTTAAATACTATGTGATTTTTGCGATTTTAAGTTTTAAATTTTTTTAATGGTCTAAAAAAATTATTTTGGGCTGAAAAACTGTGCAGAACTATTGTATTTTGTTAAAAATATGCTCTTGATTTTTCGCAAAATTTTTTTTTTTTTTCTTACTTTTTTGACTATTCAAGTATTTATAGCTGATTTCCCATTTAAATGCGGGAAAATATGAAATTTGAAAAAAAAATTTAAGCTGGAAAAAATTCACGACATATTTCTAACAAAATGCAATAGTTCCGCATAGCTTCCCAGGCAAAAATAATTTTTTTAGACCCTTCAAAAATTTTTAAACGTAAAATTATAAAAACTACATGTTATTTAAATAAAAGACGTTTGCACTTTAAAGAACAGTCTAATCAACGAATTTTTTAACATCCTTGGAGGAGGTGTAGTTTTGGCCTATATCGAAGTGATTTATCACCCTGGAGAAAGAGAAAAAACACTTAGGGAAATAAGGGACACCCTAATGTGTATGTATATATATATATTTAAGGTGTTTCCTGTAAAAATATGTTATACACTTTAAAATTAGAATTATATTTTATCAAAATCAGTAGAGAGACTTCTGAGATACGACTAAAAACGTATATATGCATACATACATACATAAATATACATATTTTTTCAGTAGTGATAAGTATTAAAAAAAATAAGTCCTGTTTAATCAAGATCAATTGAGTCCAAAGATATAACTAATTATAAAGATAAACATAAATACACCTTCACGCGCCAACAAATTTTTTTTTATCCCTATCTGAATATATTATTTTGTAAATAAATTTCTGACCTTACAAAAGTTCTAAAATAAAATACCCAAAAACAACGTTAAAAAACTAAACAATCATCTTTTCTAAAAAAAATCGATGAAAGATCTCAGCAAGCAGAATGCTATTAAAAAAATTAGAAATTCTGAGCGTTGGATTTTGATTGGAGTTCTAAAATAAGTTGGAAAATCGATATTTTTTTCATATATTCCGTTACATCTCGAACAAAACCAGGTTTTAGCAACAAATGTTTCGAATGATTTTGTTCCTTGGACGAGTTTTAATAGGGATGGAGTATTACAAAAAATTAAACAATGTGTTTTCCGACCGAAAGCAATCAAGAAACTTCAAAATCTCAAAAAAAGAAAATTATTATAAAACAGATTAAATAATTTTTATTCGTTGAAATTTGGATATTTCATAGGTTTTGGCGTTGTTATCAAAATGCGCCCGGCCCGGTTGCCCATAAACAATACGGCGACCTATTGCAAAATTGTTAATTTACAACTTTCGAACGCCGTAGTTTTCTCGGGCGTTCATAGATCCCGATAAAACCAATTGGAATCGGTAGGTATTCTTATAATAAGTCTAAACGTAACATGCTGAATGTAAAAATTTCCAATAGATAGTTTTTTTATTATTAAGAAAATCAATTGTTTATAGAGCCTAATTTAGTCAATTTAACTACTATTTCGTCACGAATGTGCATCTCTCCAGGGCGGTCCCTGGGCCCGAGGGCGCTTGCAAAGCAACGCCCGAGGGACAGTTGGGACCTCCCTGATCGGATGCACATGAGTGGCGAACGCTGTTTTTCCTACCGAGGGTGTACCAGGGTTGCAAAAGTGCCCGAGGTAGGAAAAGTGCAATTATGCGCCCATGGGCACACTTTGTGCTCGCTAAATTACTTTGCGCCCGTAGGCGCAAAGTAATTTGAGAGCGAAAAGGCTCTGCCGCCCTTTGTGCCCATGGTAAGAAAAATATCTAAATCCTT
>JAPYYV010019133.1:0-12536 GCA_030522625.1 Copidosoma aretas
GCGGCGGGGGTGGTGGGGGGCGGGGCCGGGGCGGGGGCGGCGGGGGGCGGGGGGCCGGGGGGAATCGTCCCGCTCATTACACGACTGCCCGCGAAAGGAAAGCCGCCAGCGAATGTACGACGACGACGGCACCGCGGCACTTCCTTAAGTATCATGTGCCCCGCGAAGAAAAAAAACAAACGAACCGCGCGATGATTAATCTCGGCGGCCAGGACGTTGGGAGGCGAGGAAGCGCCCGGAGGATCGATCGAGGCGCGCTCCGTTCGCGCGATCCGCGAAATCGTAGCGCCCGGCTTATCGCGATCGCCGCGGGGCCCGTTCCTCGCCGCGGAAACGCGCGTACTGTAACGTCCGAGCGGCGAGAGCGCGAGGAAAAAAGGAGGCCCCGGAAGAAGTGTGACACGAGAGCGGAGAAAACCCCACGGTACACCCCCCCCCCCCCCCCACTCGCACCTACATCTCTCCGATATTACGTCCGCGGGACTAAAGTGTCTGTATATGTGTGTACATACAAGGAGGAGAGGGGGGGGGGGGCCTGCCACCGCCGCTGCTGGGTTATTTCATAATCGCGAATAGCGGTCCGGCTGTGGGCAACATAATACGCGGCGTTTACCGTACGTGTATATATACGTATGCCGCATGGGCTAGCTGTACATCAGCGTCGTCCGAGGGCCGATCGGATTCGGAGATGAGAGTGTCGCTGCCGTCACATTGTCGTCGTCGTCGTCGGCGACGTGGGTGATATGCCGTGCGGTGGACGTTTTTTTTCTACCGCCTGGCCCAAATAATATTCACGAGGAGCTGATGCCGTCGGGATGAATATAGGAACGACCGAACGGGAGTTTTTCGTCCCGAGCGCTACACTCGTGGCGTTGTTCTCGGCCTGCAGGGCTTCACCCGGCGCGTATCAGTCCTGTTCGACGAGTTGATGTACTGTTTTGTACATAACTCACAAACGCGGCTCTCGGCTCGTTCGGAGGGAAGAACAAAAAAATACACTTCATCTCTCATCCTCGCGCACTTGTAACCTGCCTGGTGTACAGTATACATGATACGTGTATGCGCGCGCGTGTGTTATTATGCAACGGTATAATCCTCTCTATGCGCTCCGGCGTTAGCATCAATGGGTAATTAAGGTGCCTACGGGTGCATACGAACGTGTAATAATAAATGTATGTGCGTGTGCGTATACGGGTCGTTTCACGAAAAACGGGATATGTTGGTGCGTGAAATAGGATTTTCAAAATTTGGTGTTTTTTTTATTATTTTTTCTACGTTATGTAGGGTCCAACCTGGCTGGAAACTTTTGGGCCCGGCTCTATCGTCATATTTAGATAATATAAATTAAATGGGATTTTTAATAAACTTCAAAAAAGCATTACGGTAATGACATTTTGCCCTTTTTTTTCCATCTTACGGCCAGGGCAAATATATTTTCGACTTAATTTTAAAAGGGCTGTGTGGAGAAAATTAGTTGAACCTGTTCAAAAAATTTTTTGACTCGGAATAATAAAAAGTGTTATACATAAATATGGGTTTCATCAAATATCGTAATTTTTGTGAAATTATCAATACATATACGTTATTTAAAACTATTCTGTTCAAGTTTCGAGTGTTGGCAATGATCTTACATTCGTTGTCAATTGTTGGTCAATGTTTATTAATCTATTGATGTGTATATCACACGATAAAATCACTAATCATGAATACATTATTATCATATAACTTATTATTTTATTGCATCATATATGTATATGTTATAAAAAAACTACTCTATTCAAGTTTGAAGTGTAAGATAAGTCTACTCACGAAACATAATCTCCTTATTTCTTACTCCGCTGTTGATCCCTTACTGCTCAGTATAATACGTGTTCACTCGATGAATGACTAGATCCGACTGTTAACAGCTTAGTCAGCTGAGTGAATCAGTAGTGTCAGTGACCTAGGTGAGCTGCGCACTCTACACTGCGCATTGAGCTGATGCGCAGCTCACCTGATGCTTTGTTGACAGTGTGATCTAGTCATTCGTCGAGTGAACACGTATTATACAGAGCAGTGAGCAATCAACAACTGAGCAAGAGATAAGGAGATTATTTCTCGTGAGTAGACTTGTTTTACACTTAAAACTTAAATAGAGTAATTTTTACTAACGTATACGCATATAATGTAATTATATTACACAATAAGTAATACAAGTAACACAATAATTTAACTGCGTAATATACAAATGAATCATTTCACGAAAAATGGGATATTTTGGTGTGTAAAATAGGGTTGGAAAATTTAGTGTTTAGAGTTCATTTATTCTTTTTTGTATGATATGCGAGGACCTAAGTAATTAGCTAGAAACTTTTTAGCTTGGTTCTCTTGCCATTTTTAGAAAACACATGTTGTAATAGTTAGACTTTTTTGGCAATTGTGAAGCTCCTAATAGAAATTTGTCAATGAAGTTTAGTTCGGTTTGAAAATTTAGTGTTTAGAGTTTATTTATTCTTTTTTGTATGGTATGCAAGGACCTAAATAATTAGCTAGAAACTTTTTAGCTTGGTTCTATTGCCATTTTTGGAAAACACATGTTTATTTAAATGGGATTTTTAAAAAACTTCAAAAAAGTATTACGGTATGCGTAATTGCGTACCAGAAGCCTTCGTACACTATAGTCAATACACTATAGTCAACTAATTGATAATTTAAAATACCTCCGAGATTAGGGGTATTATGGTAATGACCGCTTATTTTAGTCAGTAGAATCCTCTTTATTAACGATATCACTATGACTCGCCGCATTCGAATTTCTCGTTGAAAAAAATTGGTTGATTTGCATGTTTGCACTACTATACAAAATTGTAAAATCCAAATTTCACTACTAAATCATTTGTCTCGCGCAATTCAAAAGTGTCTGAACCAGGCTCCACGATTAAAAAGCCTTGTACACTTTCAAATTTTCATTTTTTGTTGTCCTTCATCACTAGAAAGTGTGCTGGATGGCTCAGATTATTGAAAAACACATCTTGAAAAAATTAAAATGTTAACATATGCATATGCAGTATAAGCAGCTAAAAATGAGATTTTTTTTATGACATTTTGGCCTGTTTTCAAAAGAGCTATCTGGAGAAAATTAGTTTACACTGTTAAAAAAAGTTTGAAAATAATAAAATTCGTTGTTTATAAACATAGGCTTGATAAAATATCGCAGTTTTTGTGAAATGACCCATATACGCGTGCATTTTACGACCCCGCGAGCAAAGCCGGAGATCGACCGCAAATAAATTTATATAACTTACATAATTTTAATTCATCATTACCGGCGCGTGCGTTCTCGCGGCGTCATTGAATATTAAACGGAACCTGGATTTTTTATTAATTACGTATGCGGTACGAGGTATTTTTTTTTCTTTCTCAGTTTTGAGTCTGTGTTTGTGTTACTTTCCAGCTAATACTCGGCGGAATGATCTTTAACATTTCGGTGCTGCGAGTGTGTGTGTATGTGTGTGTGCTATCCGTGAAACGAACGGTATAATTTATAAATTAAGTCGTGCTGTAACGGAGGCGGAAACTTTCTTCCTAACCCACGAAAGGGGGATTACAGAGCGGCCGCGCCGATGCGAGGACTAATGTGAAAAAATCGCGTCGTGAGCACACGATCTGAGGGGAGGTTGTTTACGAGGCTTTTCGTGGGGTACTGTCAAATATCTGTATAATATGGATGGAGACGTGCATCTTGTCGCTGGGATTTTTGAAACCCTTTATAAATAGAAGTGTCATGTTTTATCATGACTAAAAATTTTTTGTTATATCATAGCTTTTACTCGTCGATTACGTCAAAACGATCTAATGGTAGTTTTTTTTAATTTTCGATTCATCTGATGTAAAGTCAAGTTTTATACTGTCGTATTCCTGCAGAGCTGAAAAAATCTTATGAAGACTTTATCCATCTACTTTCTCTATTAATGTAAAACTCTTATATTAATTCACAGTGGTTATTCATTAATTTGGCAGTGCAAAAACATGAAAAAACGATGGACTTTCATATTGCTTTTTTTTTCTCCAACTGACACCCATCTAATCCAGAATTTATTAATAGTCAGTAATTTTCCACAGATCTACTGATGTTCATTCCCAAATCGAAGATACTATAATAATCATGCAGTATCAAAGTCCGAGTCACTGAGTATAACAAAATGCAAATGAAACCCCCGATTCGAATTACAGAGTATACTAAATTAGCCCGTCACCCCTGGGTAAAAAATTGAATATGATTTACCACCGTCTCTCTCTCGAAGAGCCTACGCCAATTCGATAAAATCCCGAGTCTCTGTAACGGCACATCGTCATAACGAAGAACCGCTCGGAGCGCACTTGGCGTTTCGATCTGTACTTCCGCTAACGCGCGCGAGTTCTCGTTGTGTTACGTAAAGCGTGAACTAACGAATCGCTCGATGGTTACGAATCCCAATGTATGCTTAATCAGCGAGCAACTATTGAAAAACACACAATCGCCGCGATTGGACGTGAAAAATCCACGGAGAAATAGCCACGGAGAAATTTGATTGCCGAAGAATGTCTTGCTCTGTGCATACCTACTGTTGTACAGTATGATGGGTATACACAAGGCAGGCAATGGGTGTAATGGGTGGGAGGCAAGTTCAATGTGAAATTTCTCCGTGAGCCGCGGCCGTGCATTATACGCCGCGCTCGTGTATTATATACACCAACTTTCACGTCATTGCCTCTCTCTTCGCCCCCCCCCCCCCCCCCGGGGGGGGCACGAAAGGGACACTACCCGGGGTAAAGGAACCGTCCCTTCCCCTCTCTTGTTTTTCCCCCCCCCCCCCCTTTCCTCCCCTCCCTCTCGCTTGCTCCTGCGGTGGTTGGATAGCGGGAGCCTGCAGCGAATTTCGTAAACGTTGCTGCTGCAGCCTTTTTTTTCGGGGCCACAGTCATTGTCAGTGTCAATGCCAGCCGACCGGGCTTCGAACTCTGGGCTCTTTCTCTGCGTCTTTTTCATTTTGTTTTGAAGCCAAGGTTTCCACGGCACTGCCAAATTCACGCGAAAAAGCGTCTTTCATTCTTCGTTTGATGCCGATTTTCGGCTAGTCGAGCAGGTCTTGGAATGCTTTTTATCGTGTACAACTAGATTGCGCTGCATTGATGTTTACTCAGGACAGGGTCACGACGACGCTCTAACATTGTTTCAAACAAAGATTATCAAAAAATTAGAATTTCTGTATGATATGTACATACGTACAAAGAAAGAAGTTTTTTGTGCTACCAACGCTGCTATTTTAAAAGAATTTCTGTGTTTCAGTGCCAAAGTCATTGTTGAGGATCAGCGTGATGGATCGCCGTCACCTGCCAAAAGATCCCCGAGCTGACGCAGCCACGTGAGCTAAATTTTATTTCAATATTTTTAATGCTAATTGATTACCACGAAAAAATTCACGTATACTCTCGAACCAAAGTGTAACTAACGTGGTACGAAGCAGTTGCACCGCCAAATTAATCCTTCCCGTTCGGCTCGAGGCAGAGCAGAATCCAACGATCGTTCGCGTTCCGCCGAACCCTCAAATTCCACTCGCGTTCCCCTCGACCGCCACGGATACTCCGTCCGTGAAAAAGTACCGTCCGCCGAAACTGTTAACTTTATCCACCGGCAATAAGTAAGCCGACGCCGCAGCACACTCGCCGCCTGACTTCTTCCTCCCCGCGCGTAATAAAGCCTCCGCAAAAGCGGGCGAAAGGGAAGAAACGCCGCACGAGTTCCCACGGAAATAATCCGGTTCGTCCCGCAATCTGGGACGATTTCGCATTCGCCGCGAGCGCGCGCATCGCGATACGTCGTCCCGCGTGAAACCGCCCGCCGCCGAAAAAAGCCGAGAGGCGGATCCGAAGCGCCGACGTGACGCAATTACGCCCTAAAATCCCAATTTCGAGCATTAGCCGGGCCGGCCGCCCCTTCCCCCGCGCGCGGCGTAACCGTTGATCCAACAGAGGATCTGCCCCCACCGCGCGCTGAAGAGCGGCTTCTTTCCGTATACACGTACCACACGCGCGGCCCTGGTATCGGCGGAGGCTGCATGCGCACGATTAGATCTTGCGAGCGAATTTATGATTCCCGCGTGTGTGTGCAAACAGCCGCGGACGCGAGGTTTAACGATGCACGAGTGGGACTCGGCGATTTTTCGTGGGTCCCCCGCTTCATTGATGGCTGGCCGCGTTTTCGTACACATGCACGTACAAGAGGACTGTAAACCGCGGAAATGCCCCAGTCAGGGAAATGTGAAATTTGATGTGCCAACGTGCGCGCGCGCCCGAAACTTAAAATTCAACGCGGATAACTGCGTTTCGCAAAGTAGCGCGCACCTGCTCCCGAAGACGGGCGCGCGAAAAAGCGGCGAAAAATCCAGAGCACGCGATGCTCTGTGCGCAACGACGGCCTTTGACCTGCGAGGACGATTGTGGAAATAACGGGGCCATGACTTTGGTACTTATACCGTTGATGAATCATCCGGTCGACCGGGAGATTTATTGTGTCCATATAATTCTGAAGGTGGATTTAATGTTAGCTATGCGTAAAGTAGATTTTGTTATTTTTAATGAATTATATAGGTCTGGATTCGATACTGGCTGCATCAGGTAAGAAGGTGGAAGCCCAAATTATTCAATATAATTTAATTACAAGTCTTGGAGGTGCTATTCAAACATATAAAATATTTAATAGTGTTATTTGAGTTGATGATAAGATTAATGTACATGTATAGGCAGAATCATTATTTGAATCATTCCACTTGACTGTCAGATGTAAATTGAAGTTCAAAACGGTGGAATTAACTGCCTATTGGCGCATGAATAATTCTACAAAAAGCTACAGTCAAGAATTTGCATAAATTGTACTTTGCGGTATTACGCTGAAAGAATTACATTTTGTTCGTAGATTTTTTGTTTAAAAATTTGCAAAACCTACAAACTGATGTATTCAAAAACTTTTTAATTTTTGGGAGCTCCAGAAGAGAGAACTAAATTAATTTATTTATAAAAAAATCCTTGAATACCGAAACAATTTTAACATCCTTATATTTACTTATTTAAAACATTAGTGGATTGAATCAAAACCATTTCATCAACTGATTAAAGTGAAATAAAAACACTTAGCGACTTCTTACATAATGTTTCGTAGACTTGCTTATATCCATATTTGTATCAACAAGGAACTTCAAACCGTCGAAGGTAAGGTTTCAAAATATTTTTTCAAATTATTTATGATATTACAATTTTGTCTTATATTACTTCAAATAATAATTATTCCACATTTCCTTATGATAATTATAAAAGATTCATATATACATCATCATAATCATTATTCTGCCAAGAAATTTCATCGCCAACACTCTTTAAAGTACATTTATAAACATCGCGCGTTAAAATCCGATGGTATTTTATCGCTTGTACAAACTGAAGCGATAATTCTTCGATCTAATCTTCCGGGATTCATTTTCCCGTGCTTTTCCGCGTCGCCGCGATAAAAATATTTACACGTGGCTTGAGCACTTGCCGGCCTGCGTTGCATAACAAAAAGCCTAACTGGCAGTGTACGCGTGCCTTTTCGCAAAACGTGAGATAGCCGTGATTTTTTGCCAATCACGTTTGATGGCACTTTGACGAAAGATGCGCGTGTTTTTTTTAATCGAGCCTTGCTACTCCTCATCGAGTGTAAACACTCGCGATTATCATTACATTAAACATCTATTATCGGACTATTTTGAAACTTTTGATCGTGATTTCTATCCTTCCATACTATAATTTTAGGCTCTCAGTAGACGAGAATAACCATCAGAATCGTAAAGTAGAGCAACTTCAACGAGGCGATGTTTTTAATTCTATGCCTCGGTATACACGTCTTTACGATGCATCTGTGACAAACCAATTGTGCAACGACCGATTTCCCAACGACTCCGATACACTCGTCTCGCCGAGCGACTCATCAATTCCTTCTCCACTCCACCATCGCAACATCGCGGAAACGGTCTCACCGATTGATGTTCCCGAGTTTCCGCCCTTGGGTCAGCGGAAGCCGCTGCTATCGTTTCGCTCCTTTTTTTTTCCCCCCCGTGCAACCTCCAAAGCTAGATGTATAATGTAATGTTGTCGACGCAGTGTGTTTGCACTTCCCGATTCCCGATATCTTGCGCAACCGTGCGTGCGCGGCATGCGATTTCTTCAAGGATCAATAGCGCCTTTTATCTCTGCGAGTGTATAATTATACGCGTGTGTGTCTACGCGTGTGCCAGAGAGCAAACGATCGTAAAGCTCGCTCCCGACAAAAGGCTTTGTTTCGGTTTTTATTTTTCCTTCCTGCCCCCCCCCCCCCCCCCCCGGGGGAATGAAAAATAGGCTCCGCCGCTCTTTGATTCGGATATTTACTGGTGGCTCTTTTTTTAGACCCAGGAAATATTTTCGCGCTACAAGGGTGACGCGATGAACAAATTTCTTCGCGAGCCATGAAAAATATTTGTCCGAGCGTCTATTTTGGAGCCTCGGAGCCGTCCCCCGATTCGTTCGATCGATGAAAAGCCGAACGCAGAGAAAATCAAGAAAAGCAAGGAAAAACAAACTCGGAGGCGCAGTTTTTCATCGACCTCGCGGGACTCGTGGGATAACCTCGATCGGCGACACCTGCGTCGTCTGCGTTCCTTCCCTCTTTATCAGTCGAGTCAAATCGAGAGTCAAATGAGCCGTAACCATCGGCGAGAATAAAGAGCTCGGTCCAGCAGTCCCTCTGGCAACGAGTCAAAAATCTCAAGAATTCGAGCAAACTTTTTGACATCGTCCCGTATCTTGCGATCTTGCGAGAAGAAGAGCGCTTCGCGTTCGCTTTTGTGCCGACCAACGCACGCCTTTGTCTCCGTTGTCGTCGAGCGATACACCCAGCTATCAGGCCTCTAGATTTGTCGAAAGACAAAGAGAGCGAAAAGCTCGGGCGATTATTACCGTTACAACTGGCGAGTGCATTATTCGCGCGTGGCGCAACAACAAATGTAGCGCGCGATCGAGAAAGAAATCGCGACTGTTGGTAAACATCGTCGATCGTTGCAAGCGTGCAATACGAGTGTGTGTGGGAAAATTCGTTGATCGTCCCGGCGGAGTTCGTTGACCGGCGTCTTGCAACGAGGTTATTACACGAGTGCATAATACGCGAACATAACGCCCGGGGGGGGGCTGCGTTATATAAATCCTCCTGCCGCGCTGCTCCTTTCTCGCGAACTTCGCTGATTGATTACCTTGACGCTTGGTCATGAAAATCGTAACTTCCTGATTCTCTGACGCCCGTCGTTGTCCAACGGTCAATATTTCCCTTGAAATTATCGAGCATGTAACTCTCCCTCTCTCTCTCTCCTTCCTCCTCTGCTCTGCCGCGGCGTGGACATAATATATTAGTTCTCCATGTGTTTTGTTAATTAGCCCGCGCTGTTGGCTCTGCGCAACTGTACGGGCGCTTTTTTTCTTTACCTCTCGCACAGCAGCCGCGGTCGTTTCGGTTTCTATTTTAAAACGTAACACTCGGCGATTATTCACGCGAAGGAGAGGAACTCGCCGTCATCGCCGTGGCCGTCGTCGTGTGTTGATGTTGGCGCGAAAAAACTAATGTCAAGATTTTGTTCATTATAAACCCGTCTTGCAAGCAGGTTATCTAATGGTCATAGCTGCAATGCAGTACTTGGTAATTGCATCGTTAAACGTTGAACAAAAATTTGTTTGAATCGTCATGATTCATCAAAGTCATTGGGGAGCATGACGTGCAGGAGCTAATTAGAAAATCTTTGTTTGTTTAAAATAGTCTTTTCAATATGACTGATGACATTCACGTGTTGGTTATTATCCATGAGTCTATAGATTTTCTATGATCAATGTTAAGTTTTTATTCAAAGTACTTTGAACGAAAGTATTCAAATTTTTGATACAAGCTTAGTGTTATAGCTTTGATCTCTCATGGTAATATACCTTTTTTTTGTATTTTACGTACACTTTTCTAGAAAGTGTAAGCTTGGTGGTGAAAAAAAACGACTGCAAACAGTTAAAAGTTAATTATAAAGTATAAATTAAACATAAGAGTTGTGAAAGGCAAAAATTTATCTTTTGATTTATGATTTTTACTCTATGGTGAAATGCAGAAAAAGGAAGATAACAACGAATAAACCTGTTGTTCCTGTCTGTAACGGGTATAGCTGATGACAACAAATATTTGATCATAATTTATACATAAATTTAGACTTGTGTGCTCAACAGTTACTATACCACACTCTGTTAGTTCAAGTGTGTGAAATCTTACTTCGAAAGTGCGTAATTCATCACAGTTCTTGTTCGTTAATTTTCACGCGCTACGAACCTGTTATAATAGACACACTATTGTTGTCATTTTTATTATCTTTCATGTGAATTGAGCACTTGTTACACGTGATTTGTATAACATAATGTGTGTTAAATCGTTTAATTTTGCGTGTACTTACCTGTAAGCCCCTAAAATAATCATCTTAACACGCATACAGTTCATCAGTATAATGGTAGTTACCAAATTCTACATAAATATTGTACGTTGTTCACTAGAGGTCCAGTGTACCAAAAAACAGTTGAATGCACTACGATTCACACTTAAAAGCAAGAACTCACTCGATCGCGTTAAACGCGTTCTACCTTCTCTGTCAACCAAATATATTATCAATTGAACAATAGTTCTTGACAAAGCTTGTCATTTTATCACACATGTACATTTTTACTTTCACACCAACACACGCATACAACAATAGAATTCTTCATGGTATCAACACTCGAATATACACTCATTATATCCGGAACATTGTACATTATAATTCAGTCACTGTAACTTACCGTCGAGCCAACAACACTGGTAGGAAGACAAAGCAATAAGAAGTCTCGTCATCTATACCGAGTACCTACTTGGCACTGGCTCACAATCGAGATGCGCATTCTGATTATTCTACGCGGCCGTACGGTCGGCTTCTCACTGTGAATTCTTTCATCATTTGATGAGGAAAAAAAAAAAAAATCAAAGACAGAGAAAGACGCAGACATTATTGCCACTTCCCTACCGAGAGAGATGGCACGGAGTACGGTCGCTGTATGGTAATCGCGGCCGTGAAATGTAACAGTTGTGTGTTCCGCCTTTCTTCAGCATGGACACACACACACACACACATCAAAGACACCACAATATTATATCGGTCACTTGGTATGCAAGGCGCGCAGAAGGTCCGTTCCGATGAGTACATGCATGTATATCATGGTTACATAATGAGACTGTCGCGCCAAAGTGATTTGTGGACGCTACGTCGTTTTCACCTATAATAAGGGCTCCTACCTCCCCGTACCCCCGTCCCGCTGGAGCGAAGCGAGTCCTTGATTCTTATCCAACAGCCAAGTCTCGCTCGGCAACGGCTTCGTCCTCCATCAAAATTTACCGCCCCCCAAAGAAGGCTGGTACAATAACAACCGGGTATACTGATGCTGCTGCTGCTGCTGCTGCACCGCCGCACCAAGAGCCGTATTATATGCGCACAGAGTTGCACGGCCAATTTGACAAGTCCATCGCGACCGGCAGAATTGCGCTCGGACAAAGTGTTACGATCCTTAGAAAGTGATAAGTATTCCGGGCCGGCGGCGCTGCCCCGCCGCCGCGGCACACGGGCGTCCGTATCGCCCGCCATATCTGGGCCATTGGGTCAGAGCGCGGCGCTGTACGAGCGAGCGAGCTGTGACGGTTGGTTTTCCAGTATCTGCGACGCCGCCGCGTTCACCGTGAGGATTAGAGCGGACAATATGAATTGTGTGTGCGTGTGCGTGTGCGTATTGTACACCGACGACTGATGTGCGGATCGAGCTCGTTTGTCGCCGTTATCTCGAATCGGGGCGATCGCTCGTTACACGGGACGCTGAGGAAAGCTCGTAATATAGAGCGTGGTGCCTGGACGTCGGATGAATCGCCTCGTGGCTCTCCTTCTTGCAGCGGAGGTCGAAAAACTCGGGCGACGACGGAAGCGCGGTGCAGCCGGTCGAGGATCGAGGGGCGCCGGGGCGGGGGGGTAAATCAGCATTTCAAAGCACCCATACCCATATATATACACGTACACGCGTTTATGCTTATGTACAATACGCACTGCGCCAGTATGACGCAAGCGGGTCTGCGTGTGCGCGCGGTGGTGCGGTATGGCGACGTTTAACGCGTTAATTACTCCCCGGACGGCCGCGGCTGCATTTTTCGTCCTCCTGCGTCCCCTCCGCCCCTTCGGGCTCTTTGCTCGTATGTACAACTGTAGGTGCGTGTTTTCAAAGTTTTTTTTTTTTGCTTTTATTTTTCGTTGGTGCGATAAGAGTACGGGGGGGCTTGCGCGAGAGCGGCTTGTCGTGTATTTCTTTTTTTTTGTTTTTCTTGGATCGCGTTTGGTTTTCCCTTTCGTCATTTTAAATTGCGCACGGATACATGAATGCGATCGCTACCTTTTGATACAGTGTTCCGATTATAC
>JAPYYV010019138.1:0-13219 GCA_030522625.1 Copidosoma aretas
AACAAGATTATTAATTTTTCAAACGAAGGCTTTTATTGCAAATGAAGTATAGTCCTTGCTTCTTGAGCGAAGGAAAAAAAAATCATTTTTAATAACGGAATAGTCTGATACATTTGAAAAATATAAAAATACTCAGGCACTTATTTTCCATAAATTTTTTCTTTTTTAAAATACAGTGCATGGTTTATTTATGTTCTTAATTTTTGTGAAGAATGTGTCATAAAAAACATGCCAAAAATTCATTTTTCTCGGCATACAAATGGTACTGTTGGACAATAAAATCAAGAACTTGAACTAAATTGATTTTACCATTGAAAGAAATATAATTATCCAAATAAGTTTGTGAATCAGGAATTGTCACCCATTTTGGAAAAAATAGCACTGACGCTCATTTTTACCGAAGGCTGTTCTATGGACGAATAATTTATTGAGTTAAAGATCCTTTTCGTTCACAAACTTGGATGTAAAATCAGCGAATAAAAAAAGGGAAAAAGAAATAAATCCTGCAAAGTACTTTGGTAAAAAAGAAAAAAAATCACACACGTACACAACAACAACATTATATTAGAGAAAGATAGAGTTATAATTACCACGAGCATGAACGCGCGGATAGAATAATGCGAAAAACTCACAACGTCGACATAGGGCGTCTCGACAAAGTGAGTCGGACACTTTTGGTGGGGATTAGCCCGCGGGGGCAGGGGCATGGGCTGCATCGGCTGCACCAGGGGCCACTGGACCTGCTCATTGTCCGCGTCCTCTTGCCGTTGCTCGTCGCCAGCAGCGGAGCCTTCCGGACGATCGGTCGGTGCTGGCGGCTCCGCGGCTAGGCTCTCTTCCGGCGGCGGCTGCACGCACAGCGTATTACCTGAAACGCGCCCGCGCGATATGATATTACAGACTCCATGGTATACATGTATTTATGCAAGTTGCGGAGCGAGTTTGTTGGTTTCCCTCTTTTTTTTTCCAAGCTTTGTGGGGTGGGTGGGTGTTTTGTTTTGCTCGCTGCCGAGCTTTTTGTCCGCTGCGGCTTTTTTTTACCCGAGCTCGCTCGGAGACATGGTAATTCGAGACCGGGTGGGGCGTGCGGGGAAGATGAGGGGACGGGAAGGAGACACGCTTGCTTTAAATATTGTAAGTATATACGAGTATGAGCGCGGTGCCGGGTGTATACTCGTGGCGATGGTATTTCCGTGTACCTATGAGCGACTGTTTTTTGCGGTCTCGGATTTTTTCCCCCTGCTTTACTGACAGAGAAAAAAAATTCAAATGCAGTAAATTTGCTATTGTAAATTAAAAATGTTACATTAACTTGATCGAGATCGTTGCTGTCAAAACTCTTCCTTGTAATAAATAAGTCGATAGTTCGATTAGCAACTAATTTTACGCTTTATTTGAAATGCTTACCAAATCTTATATTTTCGATTTGGAAAATCAAGTAAAACAATTTTTTTTAAGCTTGAGTTTGACAATTTTCTTTTACCAATCGCTACCGTAAAATTACAAACTTTCAATAGTAATTATAGTCACCGTACTTGATGGAGATTGATTTTGTAGCTTCGTTCAATGCAACAGTAGTCAACAGACATTATCTTACAGCGCAAATATTAATACTGGATTCCGCACGATTTGCCAGTGCAACTTGTTACCACATGAATGTATCAACAGGACAATTTCGACTCCTCAAAGGAAATTAGAGGAAGGAGCGAAAAACAAAAAGGAAAAAAAAAGAATCGCGCATAAATGAATAATAATTAATCGAGACGAGTTTATCGGTATATACGTTGGTTATGGAATGGATATAAATTAGATAATGAGGAAAAAAAGAAGAAAAAAATACTCACCACTATCGGGGAAGCGATCGCAGTCGAGCATGTGTGGCCAGGGCAGAGTGAGTTCCCGGAGCGTGTGCTCGCAGTCGCGCCTGACGGACAGGCAGAGGGGCTTGCAGGCCGGTATCTGCATGGCCACGTGCTCGGAGCACACGGGCGTGAAGACCGAGCAGAGGAAGAAGCGTAGATGCCGCGAGCAGTTGTACTGGACGAGGGGCATCAGCGGCGCCAGCTGCAACAGAAGCCGACCTTTCATTAGTCCTTTCTTCCTTTCTTTTCTCGTATTATTATTATTAAAATACAATTTCGACCCGCCGCGGCGGTGCGCGCTTCTAGCTTCTTTAATTCGCGCGACGGCGCGTCCGAGCAATTTTTTATCCTCTCCCCCCTCTGTTTCTTCGCGCTTTTTTCGTACGATCGCGTGTGCAGAAGAGAGTTATGGCGCTCGATGCAATTCACATGCGCGATAATTGCGAGGCGCAGGTGCGTGTGGTCCCCCCCGATGGCCGAGCGTTTCATTGGCATTGCGCGTGCGGGTACTTTTTTTACTTTTCAAAGCCAGGTGCTGTTAATGTTGTTGCAGTGCGCGTCGTGTCGTAACGGTTTTGGTCGGCTCCATTAATTATGATTCGCAAATATTGTGCGGCTACTGTTGTATATTTTGGTGCCGCATTGCCGAGTAACTATTACAATCAGGTGTGCCCGTTCGTAATAAGCAAGCGGAACCGTTAGCATTACGGTCGGCCACTCTGCGGTTGTTAATGCTATACGTGTTATTGTGATGTGTAATTCATAAATTTCCATTAAAATTATATTGCCAACTATATATGCCGCAAGGATACAGAAGATTAACACATCCGATTTGTTAATTATGGCACACTTATAATTATGGTGATCATCATATTGAAATACTTTATGGGAAGACCTTGATGAGTCAAGGGAACTGATGTCTTTCTGTAGGGTATCATCAAGATTTTTAGCTGTGTGACACATTAATTTGATATAAGACGCAAGCACATAACATGATGTACAAAAGAACGAACAAATATTTCCCATCTTGTGCTGTATATCTAACGGGATAATGTTTTCCGTACGTACGACTAGGTACTATATACAGGTGATAAAATATCGTCCAATAAAAATAAGAATTACTTTGCTTTTTTTTATAGTATAATAATTTCAATATTCTTCCACGATATATTTTCATAGCCTACAATACCCGTTATGCGAGCTTTGATTTAATTATTAATCGTTGGATTCTTCGATATGAAATACTCCACCACGATTTGTTTTGAAACGCTCAGCTGTTTGATTATAAACAGTTATTTTTGGTCTTGCAGCCGTATCCAAGTATTTCAGTCTCATGAAACCCATTGATAAGACCGTGGACGAATGAACAAATCCCCACTCGATTTTCCATCGCGTGTGATTTAATAAAATTTGTTAACCACAACGCTCCATGAATCGGATGGAAACTTTTTTTTCAAACGGCAAATAAATCCAAACGTGTCCTACATACTTATAGGACGACGTGATTTAAACGCGCACGGCACACCGCAGCGTTCACCGGGACCTCGGGTATGAAGGAAGGCTCGCAATCTCGCATCCGAAGACGGACCATGGTGCAGGCCAGACATCAAGACTAAGAAGAAGAAGAAAAGAGCGAAAACCCAAAGAATAAAAGTGCGAAGACGCAGAAGAACAAGAAGAAGAAGAAGGCGACTTGAGATACAACGAGCGGCGGGCATCAGGGGTAATTATCCCGCCCATTCTTCCCGCCTCTCGTGCTCACGTATATACACACGCGCATCCATCCCCCACAGGTACATACTTATACACGAGCCGACGTGCGTGTGCGCGCAGCGCAGCTTTCGGCCGATGCGCCCATTACCGCGAGCCTCCGCCAAATTACCGTTCCCATGAAATTACGTGGCCGAGCATCGGCGGCAGCTCCTCGAGGCCCTTTTTGCCCACCCCTCCCCACCCTCGATCTACACTCCCGCGGGGCCTTCTCTTCCGACTCCTTCGTCCGTCCGTCCGCTCGTTTTCGACGGAAGACAGAGAGAGAGAGAGAGAGAGCATCAAGAGTACGGCAGTAGGTATATTATATACTGCTCCACCTCCTCCGGGGCGATAGGTAATACTAGGCGCGCACGCGGCTATTACCCGGTGCGCGAGCGTGTATAAGTATCGGGGGCCAGCTCTTTTGTACTTTTGTTCCGGCCGATGCGTGCGGGTCTATGTCTCTTTTTCTCGATGCCTTCGCTCTGCGTCCGCTGTTTTTTGATGTATCATTGTACACGAGCTCGCACGCGTTGAATCATGATGTGCATCGTCGTCCGGGGAGAATAAGTGAGAGAGAGACTGCATGGTAATTTTATCATTATTATCTGGGACGAGCGAATGGAAAAGCAACGTATCGTTTGAAGTTTGACAGTAATCGAAGATGGTCAGATGTGGCACGTGATTTACTGAAAATATCAGAACTTCATTTTTTTTTTTTTTTCTATTGTTTTGCTATGCTTGCTATTTTTTTTCGAAAGAGCTCCGTTTTCTTTGAAATTCCGCTCAATAACTAAACTTCTCTGTGCTACTTCTGCAGTTTATCCATACATGCAGATTTACTATTCTTATCAGCTGCTGTCGAACTAAATATCACGTACTTTATTCCCAAAGTTACTTCCCAATGGCCATTTTCGAAAAGTGTATGATATATATTATCTGTACGCAGCCTGTGCCATATAAAAATAAAAGCAAGCCTCTATTCATCTCAAGGGACAGCAATGCGGCTATTAGCAATTCGAGAGCAAAGGTCTACCAAAGTCATTGAAAACACCATTTGCTCCCCCATGTGCACCTTACAACAGTGAGCGATAAAGGCCAGTTGCAGAACGCGAGAGGGGGGAATAATTGGCCGCGGGTGCGATTCATGCGTGCACCTTCGTGCGAGTGCATCGCAGAGATCTTGTGTAATGGCGCAGAAGAGTACGGCATCAGAAATGAAGATGATGATGATGATGATGATGATGATGATGATGATGATGATGATGATGATGATGACTGCCGGGAAATAATTAGAGTCAGTGTGCTTTTAATTCCGCTCTCCCGCAGCAGCCGTGCCGCGGCGTGTACGTGTACATAATGGTCCTTCATCTCTCTCTCAGCGAGCCGGTCCATCTTTCGCGTTTTGCAGGATTGCTTTTCAATTCTGCATGGATTAACATTCCGCGGAGATGATGGAGCTGCAGGAGTACATATTACGCTCTTCTCTTTTTTTCGTTTTGAATGACGATCGAGATGCGCGACACTATGGGGGGACGAGGGAATTCAAGAGAAACGCGAGTTAAAAGTAGATGAGCCATCATTTCACGCGCATATCTATACTGCACGCATAAAATATAAGCACAAAGTATGTACATAATGTATACTTAATAGGTAATACAACGTATAATCCGTGACGAGAGATACGCGTATTGACCACTCCGTTGGCATGCACATGAAGGATAGCTGTAAAAAGTAACACCACGATGCATCCACAGAAGAGGACGCGCTGACAAAAGCTCGAAACACCGGTGAACAAGTTGGCGCTTAAAAAGGGGGGGGGGGGGGGGGACGCCTGCGGAGGGCAGCGCGCGAAAGCGGGGCCCCCTCCCCCCCCCTGTTCCCGCGTTCCCGCCCAGTACCAGCAGACAACGGACGAGCGAGCGAGTGACAATATCCGACCCATTATTCGACCGACGCTCAGCCGTTCGCGAGGCGTTGTATGCAAAAGGAAAGAGGATTGTACTTGCTCTTTATCATTTTTTTTTCGTTTTTCGTTCTGATACACGCGTCCCTCGGCAAAGAGTTTCCGCGCACCCGCGAGCTGCTTCGATCCCCTCCTGCCCCGCGGCCCGGCTTCTGTCGGCTCGACGTTCCATTTGTCGGTTAATTTCGAGCTCTCGAGTGGAGCCCCAAATGCACGCCGCGGTCGTGTGTCTTTGACCCCGTCCAACGGCCCGAAGGACGAAAAGCTCGACGAAAAGAGGTGTATTCATAAAAATCGAGCGCATCGCGATACTCGTTTCCCCGGGATTTTTCAGAGGAGCTTCATCTTTCCCATCGTTGTTACCCAGCGCGGCCTTTGATCTTTTCGTGTCGTACCAGGGGCTCCTTCACCGAACGATACCTCCACGCTTCAGCCGCGTAACGATGCCCCGCGTCTTTTGCAGCGTTCCTCTCTGTCGCGGATTTTTGACGTCTCGGTCGCGGGGACGCCCATAGTGCACAAGTGTGCGTGATATAGTGTCGAAGATCGGATCAACGCACGGACAAAAACGGGAACCTCTCTCATTCCGGGGCTCTCGATTTTATCGATCTTGCGTCGTCGGCCGCAGAGCGATCTCAATGGGATTCAGGCTTGCCTCTCCTTTTCGTGGCTCCTCTTGCTGCTCCTGCATGCTGCTGTACGTACAATGGTCGATTTTTTCTTTTTCTTTTTTTTTTCTTTTTTGGCGACCGTATAGGAAATAAGTATTACGGCGAAGAAGACCGGATATTGCTGATGGCCATCCGCTTCGAAATTAAGTCGGGTGTAATTCAATATTCGCTATGATACCGCGGAGTATGTAGTGTACAATAGGGAGTCCCTTCGAAGATCGAGATCCAAGATAGTATAGACATCAGAGAGAAACGATCGAGGCTATTATATTCCATGAAAAGCGTTTTTTTCTCCATACCATCCATACATATATCAGGCATGTTTCAATATTCTCCAACGTCAAGCCGGAAAACGTCAGTCGGTTGAAGCCGATTGCATCAGCTCCGCAGTTGCGGAATACGAGCGAAGGAAAAAGAAGTCGCCGTCATTAGCATCGATTAATACTTGCGTGCAAAGGCGCGAAAAACAAAAACAAAAAAACGGAGAACAACGTCATATACGCAGCGGTGGCTACTATAACTAAGTACAGCAGAAGTGAGTAAGAAGAGTATCGAGCATGTTCGCATACAGTGCGGCCCATTCTTCGGCGCATAAATATATATATGTATACCTCCATAGCAAGGCGCGCGTCAGGAGAGATCCTCAGGACTTCGCGGGGCTGAGCTCTCTTTCCATCTCTCTTTATATTTAGCAACGCGTATACCGCAGTCATCCTTGCGGTCCTCTCGAGGGTATAATGTCGTGGAAAAAAAAGGCACGTTTGGATACTCCGTATATACGCTCTAATAGAATCTCCCATCGTATATATATAAGGTGAACGACGTAGGATTCACAAAATGCCGTCCAAGCCATTCTTTAAATGGGGATACAGGAACGAAAAAGAAGGAGAAAAACCATCCCGATGGTCACTTCTCGTCAAAAGAATCCTACTCGCGAGCGATCCAGCAAACCGAAAGGGGTCCGCTGGGAATCCGCAGTTTCCCCGGCTCTCGCGTTGTCGCTAAGGAGTAGGTATACATAGATATATTACATACTTTACAGGAGACGGACGGACGGACATGACGAGGCTGTACGCATCGATGGCTCGCGCTCCTTTGCCCTCGCCCGGAGGGACCGCGCGCGGTGGCAGCGAGAGCGCAGCAAAAAAAAAGACAGAAGCCGAATAAGAAGATAAGAGAAAGAAAGAAGAAAAAAAAAAGTAGAAGAAAAGAGCAACCAGAGAAGAGAAGGAGGAGGAAGACTGTGAACCGTAGGAAGGAAGGAACTCTGACGACGAGGTCGACGACAGGAGCAGCTTCAGGAGGAGAAAGAAGAAGGTAGATGGACGTGCGCACGTGCAGTACGTGTGTATATATATATATATATATTTAGGTGGAGGGAGAGAGAAAGAGACGGCGATGGCGGCGCGTGACTGATGCGACTCGCCGGCAGTCGTCGTGCCTTATTTCCTTTCGTCCCTGAATTCGCGCATGCCTCGATAAACGCAGCCAACAGGAGGAGGAGAGGAAGCAGAGAAAAACACATGACGCGGGGAAAGGGAGAGAAAGTAGAGTACAGCCGAGAGGAACCTCGAAAAATTGGCGACGTATGGAGAGAGAGAGAGAGAGAGAAAAGAAAGAAAGAAAGAACGAAACAAAGGGCCGAGGTGCAGGGGACCGGTTGTTTCCCCCTTTACTGGGTCGCGGATCGGCCTGCGCGAACATACGTGCATGGTCGTTATTCCGCGTTTTTGTGCGTCCATCGCACACGTATACGCGTATACACAAACAACTCGATGGACCCCTTGCCTCCTCCTTCTCTTGCGCCTCTTTCTCTACTTGCACACGCGTATTATATATAATACGAGAGGATCGAGCGAACGGACGGAAAGAGGGAGAAAGACCGTAAAAGCGCATGCCGGGGCAAAAGGGGAGGCTGGAAGACTGCGGGAATAAGAATACGAAGATAGGAGCCGATGCTGCCGCTGACGGACAGGCTAGATGCCGCGGCTGCTCGCCGAGGGAGAAGAGACAAGGGCGCCCGTCTCGAACGCGGCCAGCGCGTTTGTCGCCGTCGTCCACCTTATACGTATACATGTATACCTTCCCTGCCTCCTGCACCTTCTCTCATACGCAGCCTCGTCGTGTACAGTATAACGGTAGGCCGCCCGTGCGCGCTATATATCTCGTTCCATCTGCAGCGCTCTTATTCTCCACCGCCTCCTTCTCTTCGCTCCGTTTCCCTTCTTCCTCCTCCTCCGCCGCTACCGTTTACGCGAGCCTCCCCCTCTCTCCCTCTTCGTCCTTTTCCATCTCGGGCGCTCGTTCTCTGTTTTTTTGCGCCCCCGAGCTCCCTTTTTTTGCTCCTCCCTATCTATCTGCCGGCCTTCCCTCTCCTTCTTCTTTGACCGTCTTTCGGAGGCCGCGCGAAAAGCCTTTTCGTACAAAATATACAAGCGTATAATATGCGTGTAGGTACAGCTTCCCAGAGAAAGAGAGAGGGAGATCTCGGCCGTTTCTCGCTCGAGTCTTCTCTCTTCCTCGGCGAATTGGAAATCCAGCTGCAAACACCGGCCTCACTTTTTTTTTGTTTTTAATTTTCACGCCGCTCCAGCCCTTCCGTTCCGATTATTCCCTCTTTCGAGTATCCCATCGTCGATTCTTCCCAAACGTAGCTTCCTCTTTTTTTCTTTTTTTTTTGGTTCCCGGTTTTTTCCCCCGAATCGTCGTCGGTTGCTGTAAGAGAGTTGGAACGAACGCTTGTGCATCATAGCGTCGGGAAGAAGAAAGGGTGGGTCTATGTATATCCCATGCGTACGCGTAACAGTATTTTTTTGTGTGGTGCTCGGGCGCAGAGAGGAGGGAAGAAGAAGAAGAAGAAGAGTTTCTTGGTGTTACGCTCGACGGACCTTGGCATCTCAT
Organism: Copidosoma aretas; assembly: GCA_030522625.1. Taxonomy (NCBI): domain Eukaryota; kingdom Metazoa; phylum Arthropoda; class Insecta; order Hymenoptera; family Encyrtidae; genus Copidosoma; species Copidosoma aretas. Next base: position 9,153 of record JAPYYV010019138.1, read on the forward strand.
CCTGATGCGTATGGTCCAGTGGACACGGTTTTGATTAGCTGCGGAGAGCGAGACGCGAAGTGGGCTGACTGAACTTTTCGACGGTGAACTGTACAATGCAACCGACGGGCAGGGAATGTACACTGTATTATATATTATACACGACGGGCTGATGCTGACGTATCCGCGTTATCAAAGTATTTGTTGGCAAACGTCACTCAAATTCCTCGCTGTACGAACTTTATTGATTCACGCTGGAATTTCATATTATACCTTCCTCGAAACCGAACGAAAAAAAAAATAGAAGTACAGGCACTCCCGTCGATCCACCGTTAACCGCGGAAATCTAAGCCGATGGCTCTCCTCTGCCCTTCTTCTTTCGCCCCAGCGTTCGGTGCGCGTATATTTTGCACACGCGTACGAAAGAAGCAATCGCGCGTTCCGCGCGTCTCTCGCGCCATCACGCGCGATTAAGTACCCTGAAAAAACTCTGCCAGTCCCGCGGGAGAGATAAGCTGGAGCAGGACGAGAGTGGCGAGGAGAGGACGTGGGAAGAGCCCTCTTACGCTCCCGCATCTCCGTCTTCCCCCTCCTTCGTCCTTCCCCGTCGCTCCGCGTCCTTTGAGCCTTGCCCGTTCATACACGTATGCACACGCGGCCTCGGCGCGACGTTTTGACGAGCAAACGCCGACGAAATCGCCCGCAGCTCGTTAGTGCAGCGATCGAACGCGCGCCGCGCTCTCTTCCGCGCTGATGGTGCTCGAGATGCGGTCGGCAAGAAGTTCGGCTCCTTTTTCTCATCCCCGGCGTATACTTTTAACGATCGCCCTCGTTTGCCGGGATCTGTTTTTCGGGGGGCTGTTTTCGAGCTCGTCGGAAATATTACGCGCGTGTACCCGAAACAAATCCGCCTCGCGCAAACACCCCGTGAACGCGCGCGTCCCGGAAAAATCTGGGTCTCCGTGCGGGACGGAAGAATATTTCGAGAGCGGGAGCAAACCGGCCGGAAAATTCCGGAAAGTAGATCGCCGAGGGGGGAAACAAAAAAAAATCCATCGCACGTACGCGCTCGGTTCGTCCTTTTTGTTCGCCCCGAGCTCGCTCGCGCTCATCAGCGTCCCATTTTCTTCTTTTTTTCTCTCCTCCCTCCTCTTAATTGCACCGCAGCAGCAGCAGCGGCGCGCCATCGAGCATCAGCTTAGACTCGGGAACCGGTGCGTTCGTTACGCCGAGAAATTCTGTGGATCTCTCCGTTCCCGGCATCCTATTCATTCGGCGCACCGAGTTATTTTTTCTCATTTTCCCCGTTTTCGAATATCGCCCGTAACGAGCGAGCCGAGGTATATGTATATATCATCCGTTCGGTCGATTCGAGGGCCAGTCGAGGAAATAACTAATGAGGGATCCTTGCGGCTCGGGTTTTCGCTCCGAGCGGTGTGAAGCTGCGTCCGATGTTTTTTTTTTTTTTTTCAAACAAAATTAAGTGTACGTAATTAGTGACGTTTCGTAATCAGCGAAATTGGTGGTTGGAATTAATTTATGTATAGCTCGCGGTGCATGATTCAATTGGAAAAGTCAGCGCAAAAGTGGCACACGTATAAGTATAGCGATGTTTGTGTAATTAAATTGCAAAATCCATCTTGTACAAAACCCACACTGAGCGACCTAATTATTCGAATCGAAGAAAATATCTTCGCACTTACTGTGTTTAATTTTTTTTTCAATTATTTTTTTTTTTTTTTTTTCATTACATATTTTTATTTAATTTTACTTGTATAAAATATCTGTTGGATTTTTTTTCTTTTTCGTTTTAATCGAAAGAAAATATTCAACATACTTTTTTTTTTATCCAAAGAATTGGGTCGCTCAGTGCGGATATATATATACTTACATCAGAAGCCAGAAAACGAGTGGAAAAAAAAACTAACTCATAAAATCCAAGTTGACCCATACAGCGGATTCAATTTATTACGTCCACAATCTATAACGTTTCCCCGTGTAATATACCGACGAGTATACCGATTACGCGGAATCAGGACTCGAACTTGCCGCCACTAAAAATCACGAGCCCATCGCTCGACCGACCAAATAGTCGCGCTTTGTAATAGAGTATATAAGACGTCAAACGCACCCCGACGAAACGTTTTACGCGCATCTGCGCCAATGTCGCATCAGACGAGTACAACGGAAAATGGGAAAATAACGTGCTCTGGACGGACACACTGTGCACGATAAGAAATGACGGAAGCAGAAAGAAATCGGCATCACGGAAAGACGAGGGAGAGCGAGCCGAGCGGAGTAACGAAAGACTCGGCAAAGGAGATGGATAGAGATGGAGAGAGAGAGAGAGAGAGAGGGACGCGGATGCTATCTCGGCTTTTATTACGTCTTCTCCGCGGACGTAATTGCTGTCCTTAACGTTCCACCACATCCGGCCCCGGAGACGACGTCCCTCTCTTTCTCTCTCCTCCTTTCCTTCGGCTGCTGCAGCACGTCAATTACAGAGTTCTCCTCTCTCGCTCCCCGAGTTTTTTAGGGCCCCGTCTGTACAACAGACGCGCACACCGCGCTGGCGGGGAATGTTATTCCATCACGTGTGTGTGCTTGTGTACGCAAACCTCGGCCGTTTTATTCGCCAGGTGAGGAGGCGCGGGAGAACGAACGGAGGAGGAGGAGGAGAGACGGGGGGCCCCATACGTAGGCGTTACTGTCAATTATGAATCCCTTCTATTCCCGGAAGGTTCGAAATTATAGAGTGAGCTGCCCGGGGCCCTCTTCGCCTCCTCCTTTCGTCGTTCCCTACGCGTCCCTTCGAAAAATCTTCTCTTCATACCATCATTCGTATGTACAAAGGTGGGTGTGTGCGTGCGAGATTTTGCCTCCGAATCGTTTCTTCGCGTATTACTTACAAAGAATACGTCCAAGCGGTGGCGGCGCTCTCTCGTCCAACATAATAGGCACGTACGATACGTCCACTCGACTCCCGGAGGCTTAATATCGAGAGGGTGATGCAGACGCCACGCGCGGTTTATACAGCTCCGGTGTGTATCAGCTGTCCCCCCGTACCTATCTGTCCCGCGAAAGACACCGCACCAGTCGGGCATCGTCCGCGCGGACGTTGAAACGGACGGATCGCACCCATGTACGAGTACTCAAGACGCGATCGTTCGGCACGAGAGTTAATCGAGTTCGCTCGACTGTGAAATTCAGCCTTTTGCAACGGCGATTTTTGGTCCTGTGCTCTGCTCATCCGTGCACCGTACCCCCCATCTACATGTGTCCGTTTTACTCTTCGAGCCGGTCGTTTTTCAACGGCCGCGGCGTAGGGAAGGCTATTTTTTTCCAACGAAACGGGATCGAGACGAAGATTTCGGAGAAAATTTTCCCTCGCCGTGCTGTACCATTACCTTGGCGAGAGTCTCACCGCGCGGGTACCGCAGGCAAGAGGAAAAGCTGGGCCCATCGACAGTTATTTTCTCGCGCTTTCCACGCCGGTAATTTACTTTCCACGGCGTTTCATTATAGCAGCAGCAACAACAACAGGAGCAGCATCGCAGATAATAAGAGAGGAGAAAGAGGGCGAGGCGGCAATCTACCAATCGAGCCCCGTGTAGCCGGGGACGGCCAATGAGTTTCATCGTCCCCGCGCATCGGCGATGCGGATTATTCAAATTGGATTTAATTGAATGCCGCTGCAATTAAGTACCCCGGCATTATGAGTTTGATCTCTGCGCAAATTGTTGTTTAATCCCTCGCAGAGCGAATGTACGTGTAAATTCGGCGCGACAAGCGACTGCAATTAGAGGCTCCGTGTCGGCGCGCTGCCGCGTGTGCAATGCTCCGTGGAGAGTTGATTTCGGCCCAAATGAGCTCGTCGTCGCGGTTATCGGGAGTTGGCATTTGCACCGTGGATAGGATATATGATGTATGCAGTCCGATGACGCGAAATTGCCATCTTTCACGCAGTCGTTTATGTCTGTATTGTTTTTTTTTTTTTTTTTTTTTTTTTTTTATATTGTGCTGTTTATATATTAAATTATTTATCCTGATTAAAAGGAAAAAGCGCGAGGGGGGGGGGGCGGCTACTT
>JAPYYV010019140.1:0-14799 GCA_030522625.1 Copidosoma aretas
ACGGGCGGGGAGGCTCCCCCACTCCAGCTTGTCAGAGAGAGAAAGCTAGAGTATCTCTCTGCGCATGCGCGAGAACGCTTGGGTAGTTAGAAACACTGGTTCATTACAGTGCAATAAACATAAAACCCATTACAAAGATTTTTCAAATTTTTCTTCTAAAAGTTGAATGACTCCGCCTCGATGACCAGTATTACAACAGCTCCATCACACCCAATTGCCAACAGATTTTTTGTTGAAGAAGTTTTCTCTTTAATGAAATTAAAAATACTTTGAGCAATAGCCTAAGCATTTTTAGTGTCAACTGAAATAAATCCTAAAAATTCAGAACCGGGTTTATTTAACAGTTTAATATGCTCCTCTTTTCATTGCTTGTTTTTAATCCCTCTTTTAAGCTTAAGGAGGTTTAGGAGTTTCATTCACAGGGGCGAGAAACGGGGAGTCTCCCAAGCCCGCGCAGCTAAGCCCCCTTCACTGCACACCGCCTCTTGCAGTCTAAAAACTCAGTATTTGCAACCTTAAAAGATTGATATTTCTTAAAATTGCCTGGGAAGGATTAATTTTTTTTGTTAGTATCTTCCTTTTGTACCAAGGTACCTGTACGAACTTTCATTTTTGTTCAAACATATTTACATTATACTGCAATTCTAACCGAAAGGCGACTGAATTTCGTCCTTCCATAAAAGCCCGTGTCAAATTGCCTATTTTCAACATTTTTTTTCTCAAAAATTTCCCTGGCAAAAAATCTGAAAAAATTCTTTCGCACTTCTGATGTGTTATAGAACATATATTTTTTTAAAGAAGATTCTCGATGTTTAACTTTTCTCCCAAACCTCCTTAATGATTTGTATTTTTTATCATCAAAAAATACACCTTTAATTCTATGATTCTATCATCTAAATTCAATTGAGATCGAATTTTTACACGTTCTCTTTGAATTTTATTTTCATCAATCACTTGAGACATATGATTTGAATAAATCATATTTATATCGTCTAATACTGCAGAGGCTATTATTGCTCAAACTCTGTTAGATTCTCCATACCTTTCACAAGTTGCATCAGTATTAGGTAGATTTATTCTCATTTGTTTGCTTGGCCATGGACTGAATTCATGATAAGAGTCCAGTGACTCGTATGGTGTTGAATGTGAATCAATTTTTGTACTTTGTAAAGAAGAAATCAATTCACTTTCTCCATAGTTTATCAGATGTAAATCATCGTTATCAACGTTATAATGTACCGATTCTGTATTTCTTAAATCTATTAGCGTTGGCTTTTTTTCAAAACGCTGATCAATAATAAAATTAATTAGCTTATTAGGAATTTTGTTTTTATTTTTACCCGAACAATCATCAAAACGAATGCATTTGCAGGAGGAAATATCAAAAAGATTTTTTCCTAATTTGAAAGGAAAACTATTTTTCTTTAAATCGTAAGCTTCGGAGTTTTTGTTTCTCTTTTCGAGTTTTGAAAAGAATTATATAGTTTTTTTCGTATACGCTGACTATTTTTTTTATGATACTAGTATGTAATACATTAGGTATCACTGCTTCTTGGCAAGTAAATTCCACTTCTTCAGCTGTACGTCCAGCTGCTTTTGATTGATTGAAACTTCTCATTCTCAAGTAAAGTAAGTATCTTCCTCAAACTTACACATCAACTTATAAAATCAGTTCATGGTTTTCATTCTGGTACAAGTGCCGAAGGTCGAAATCACTAAAACTTTTGTTTTGATTCAATAGTTAGACGAATGCCACACTACTCAGTCGACCAAACTCCAAAAACCAGTTACTTAATCTAGAGAAAACGTACTAACACAAGGGAATATATTAACGTATTTGGAAAGCAATAACAATAACATTCTATACTTGGATACTGCTTATTAGTTTATTACATTTCTGAAAACAAGCAAATAATATTTACAACAGTATGAAAAAAAAAACAAGCCAGAAGTCTCTAATAGAAATATTTACTAACCTATAAATTTAGAAAAATAACATATGAGTAAATTAAATTTTTCTTATTGACGTTCAGTAATTCAAAAATTTCCTAAGATGTAAAAAAAAAGTGAAGGAGCCTGGTCCGTTCCTGGGCAGCTCCTACTGCTGCCATGTTCCGAACTTAAAAGTTCCGAATGAGGAGGACGAGGACCAAACGACATTGTTGTGAGGCAGTGCGAGCAAAGGTGTACGCAGCGCACTATGTCCTGAAACGCTGAAAACTGAAGTAACTTTGTCAGAAATCAAATTTCTACAGAATGGAAAGAAATAAAAATATGAACTTTTTTTTATTATGTAGCTAATAAAATAGCAAATCAGGGAAACTAACGAACAAAGCGTAAATACCTAACCTAACCTACAATGTAAAGATAAATCCGAAATTATTTTGAAAATTCATTATAACTGCTGCGATTAAGTTGATCAATGATTTCAAAAAGCAATAAATAAGATTATTCTTTGTTATTTACATAAAACTACATTATTTCCAAGGTCTTATCGATTTCTCTAAGTTCATACATAACCACGATATCAGCTTTAACGTGATATACTTTGTCAAAAATCAAATATCTCAAGATCGGAAGGAGATAAAAATATGCATTTTTTCCTCATGTATAGGTAATGTCAGACCAATAAAAAAAATTCAGGCTGCATTCTTAATAATGTAACCTAACCACCAATTTTAAGGACACTAAGTAATTTTTTAAAAATTAATAACTTTTCGTATCAAGTTACGTACTTGTTTCAAAAAACACTGGAGAAGATTTGTTGGCTATTTCACATTATAATACATTATTAGCAAGGTTGTATCGATCTCTTCACAGTTATACATAACCTTAACATCAGCATTTACGTGAAAAACTTCGTCTGATATCAAATATCTATTTAATAACACTTTAGTGTAATCATCTCATTTAACAACAATTTACTACAATTCTGTCAGATCTAATAATAAATGCGAAAGTTAAGCTTGCAGTCTGAAAAAAAAATTTCAGCATTTCATCTTTGTTAGCAATCAAAAGTAAAAAACTTATCGTGTAATGTTATTGTGCGTGAAACTGACTGTAATTTTGTTACAATAAATTATAATGTTAATGAATTATTTGAGTTAGGTTATGTTTGAAGGTATAAAGTTGTAATTTCTTTTGATTCGCTATCGGAAAATTGACAAAAAGCATATTTTTATCTTTTTTATTCGTCCGATCCGTAGATATTTGATATCAGACGAAGTTTTTCTAGTTAATGCTGTTGTTAAGGTTATGCATAACTGTGGAGAAAACGAATCAACTTTGCTAATCATGTAATATAATGTGAAACAGACAAAAATATCTTCTCCAGTGTTTTTTGAAACAAATACGTAACTTAATACTAACAGTTATTCATGATTTTTGAAAAATTACGCAATGTCCTTAAAATTTAAGGCTAGGTTACATCATTAGGAATGCAGCCAGTATTTTTTCTTAATATCTATGACATTACCTATAAATTGGAAAAAATGCATGTTTTTATCTCCTCCCGATCGTGAGACGTTTGATTTTTGACAAAGTATATCACGTTAATGCTAATATTGAGGTTATGTATAAACTTAGATAAATAGATGAATCCTTGATAATAATGAACAATTATGTTAATGACATAAAAAACTTTTCTGCATTGCTTTTTGAAGCCAACGAGTAACTTAAATGCAGCAGTGATAATAAGTTTTTGAAATTCGCGGAGGTTTATTAAAATGTAAGGTTAGGTTAGATTTTCAGGGATTCAGCTTTATTATTTCCTGGTTAGCTATTCGATTATCTATAAATTGAAAAAAACGCATATTTTTATCTCCTTCCGATCTTGAGATATTTGATTTCTGACAAAGTATATCCCGTCCATGCTGATATTGAGTTTATGTATGATATTGGAGAAATCAATAAGACCTTGCTAATAATGAACTTTTATGTAAATAACATAAAATAATTTTTTTTACTGCTTTAGAAACCATTGATCAACTTAATAGCAGCAGTTATAATGAATTTTCAAAAAACTGCGGATTTATCTTTAAATTATAGGTTAGGTCAGGTTTTTAGGATTTCGTCTTTAGTTTTCCCTGATTCGCAATTTTATTAGCTACAAAATAAAAAAAATTCATATTTATATCTCCTCCCGTTCAGTAGATATTTTATTTCTCACAAAGTAACTTCAGTTATCAGCGTTTTAGCAGATAGTGCGTCGTAACGGTCGAGAGGAACGAGAGGGAGAGGAGAAGCGGTCAGAGTGGTGGTATGTACCGATGCACCCTATGCACCGATGAGGGTCCCCTGGGGTGGTATTTCGTAACTTTTTTCCAAACTACTGAGCACCCGATCTTGGACTTGACGGTACGTTACCATTCACTTATGTATTCTAGCATGACGTTAAGTCTTAGTGCTAGCGGCGAGTAGTGTGGTAAAAAGTTATAGAATACCGCCCCTGCAGTCCCTACACATACGTCTACTCGGTTAACAATAAACAAAATCTAACTTATCGATGGAATGAGTCGCATAATTTAAAACGTTTAAAATACATCTGTAACTTTAGATCTTAATCTTTAAATTAAACTAATTTTCCATCTAAAAATATGATTTTGTCTCAGCTGAGCTGGCTTTTGTTTTTCTAAAAAATCCAGCTCCTTCCCCTTTTATCATTTTGCCTCGAAAAATGTTTTGATCATTTATCGAAGCAAAATGCGCGTGAAAAATAATTGGTAATCTTTAAAAACACCAAAATGTATATTTTTAGCCCGCTTTTATATGAAAATTCGTAAAAAAACGACGAAAAATCGATGGAAAAGAAATGAAAATATGGTAATATCAGCTTCTTATGGGTTTTTAGGCCCAAATAAATAATATTCCAAAGTTATTCTGCACTAGTAATATCGGCCACATCTTATATGAACCGTCTCTCAAAGTTGGATCTTGTCCTAAATAAAAATTTCAATCTCTATTAGCAGAAAAATCCACTTTCAAATTTTTATCTTAAAAAAATCGGGTGCCAACCCTGAATATCATTTTGAATGCTAATTTTGGGCTTGAAAAATCTATAAGAATACATATTTTAAGAAAATCACTATTAGAAATTAAAAAAACTCGTTTATCGGCCCACCCTAATATGTAAGCTGGGTGTACGCCGACTTTTGCGCTCCCCTACGGCTTAGCACCTGAATCATCGAGGTGAAACAATTCAAAAAATATTATAAATAAGCGCTTACTGCAGCAGAGCCGGACGGACGTGAGTCGTGCGGGCCTCGTCACTAAGCCCATGCACCTCGTTCTCCCGACTTGACCGCTACTAAACCGGAATCACCCGCCCCCCGCGGTTCTTTGTAGATTTTTTCGAATAGAGTGACGTTGAAGTGTGCCGATGACAAGGTGATCCAGAGTTTCTGTCTAGCCGTAGTATTGATTTCTGAGGGACCAGCGAGGTTAAAGTGACCGATGAAAATTTGCTTTGTAGTTTTGTTGAGGCACGTTCGACACAGGCTTGCCGAGCCTTACAATGAAGGGAGTTCTTCATAACTTTAAAGACTAAAATAGTTAAATACAAAGATCTTGGAATATACAGGGTAGTAACGTCATCTATAACTGTTAGATATAGTAGAATGTCACAGCTATGAAGATTGAGGTGGAAGACAGAAGATTAAAGAAGAGTCCATACACGAGAAAAAAAAGAGCCATCAAGATTGAGATTCGGTAGAGAACGAGACAGCTGGGATAGCCATTACCTTGATAAAAAAAAAAAAAAAAAAAAAAAAAAAAAAAAAAAATAACATTGTAACACACTAAAAAAAATTTTAAAAAAAAAACTATGGAATAGCATTGTCGACTACTAGAAATAATTTTTAATTTTTTAGAGATCAATTTAAATGTTAATAATATAATTTACAACGAACCTTCATTGGAGCCATTTTAGTATATAATTTTCTTTTTAGTGTAGTAGGATGCTGCCACACAAAATTATTTTCCACCTTAGCAACTTGTCCGCGAGACCATTTCTCGTCAATTGACAGTCATTGGCTAGTTATTCAAATCATTCTGTTGTCACTGACGGTCAAACAGACAATAAAAGATCTCGTGGGCACGTAGCTACGGTGGAATAGTACTTAAGGGGTCGTACCCAAAGGCCGTGGACGATTTTTTCGATTTTTCGACCCCCCCCCCCCCCCCCCCCCCCCCCGCGCGCACCCCCGGGAACGCACAAACACCCCCCCCCCCCCACCCGTGTGGACTCTGTGTGAAACAGAAATTTACCCCCCTCAACCCAATGGTACGTTGACTTAATTTTTTTTCTATATTTTCGAAAGAAAATTAAAAATAATACATCTACTAATTAATAACTATTCAATATTGAGATTTTTTAATATTATGTTAAAGTAAACAATTTTTCAAACGAAGCACATAACGTAAGTCATAATAAGTATTAATATAAATATTTAGTTTAATTAGTTAAAAAATATCTTAAACGTCCTTAACGAACGGAACTCCTTCAGCTACCCAAGTTTTTATGTCTCTGATAATGGGTACAGGAGCTGACGTTGGTTCCTCGGGAATCTCTGTAGGAACTACACCCACTGACTCTACATCGATCCACTCTTTATTGCCTTCAGATAATGCACACAGAAATTCTCCAGGTCGTATAGAAAGAATCTGTAAAGGACGCACTCGTGATACATCATATTTATCTTCTTGCCAATGAACATTTTTCTAAAATTTTTCAATAGTATTTTAATATATTAGACTTTTAGTTAAAATCTCAAAATAAATGCACCAATTTTTTCCTGTGATGATCAACTGAATCCTTCGAAGCAAAATAAATTCCACAAATGGAACATATTCAGTGGTGATTCAGTGCCTGATATTCTATTTTAAAAATTCGCTACAAGGGTGCATAAGCTTCACTCAGTGAGATAACAAAAGGCATAGTGGGATTCAACCCCCCCCCCCCCCCCCTCCACCTGTCCCCCGACCTTCGGCCCGCCCCCCGATGTGTATCTTCCCCTCGCGAATATGATGCTGGTTGCAGCGAAGGAGAAATAGGTGGGGTTAAGCAGAGGGTGGGGATGGTTACAAAAATATATTTAAAAAAATCATATTAATTCTACTAATAATCAAAAAGACAATTTAGCTACCTATTAAATTTTTGAACGTATATTAACATCGACAAAACTTATGCTTATCCGTATTTCATAGAAAAACGTATTCGTCCGTTTTTACAACTGAACTAACCTATAAATGGTTCCATTTAAAACGCTCTCTTCTACGATTCTATTGTACTACATTTACATCAAAAGAACTTACCAGCAGAATCATCTGCGAGACGTCAACAATAGTTTCTTTTGTAGCGTAAATGCAACTAGTAAGAAAAAAAATCTAACAGGCATGCAAGCAAACGATTGATATACACTATATTATACAACGCGGTGCATCTAGGGTGGAAGCATATTAGCTTATCACAACACTAAAGGCCCGTACTTATTTTTGATAATAAACATCAATCAATAAATATTTCAATATGAATTAAAAATCTTTTAATAATGCAAAGAATGGAATGCGAGAATGAAAAAAAATGGTCCCCTTTGATTAAAATGATCAAGATAAAAACTTGCTTCTGGAACAAATTTCTTAGCGAGTCAATCCCTTTATTTAAAGATTAATAATAAAAATTCACAACTGCGTTAACAGATCCTAAATACTCTTTAGTAAGTTTCGTTTAAGCATTATAATTATAATTTACTGTATAATATTATTATATTCTACTGGTCTCTAACATCTTCCATTTATTATGCTCTGGTGTATAAGGTGGTAGAAAAGTCGAGCTCTATCTTTTCGTTACCTATAAAATTGATTATTTGATATACTTTGCTCTTTAATCTGATATTACATAATACATTTAAAGATTTTTACATTGTGAATTTTTATCATTTAAGAAAGCACTCGAATGCATTTTCTATTGTTTTCTTAAATCATCTAATGATACATCGCAAAATCGAATACGCCGCAGCGTAAACTCTAATTCAATCTAAGTATTATTCCATTTCTCTTACCTCTGACATTCATATTGGTTGACTTAATCAACTCCGTAAGCTTCTCAAAAGAAACTCTCATAAAACTCTTATTCATTTTGTTGAACTTTAAGTCTATAAAATTTTTATTAATAAGTTTCTCTAGGCTTTTATTTACTCTATTCATCCCTAGCATATACCTGTATTTTTCGGCTTCTATCTCTCCCTCCTAATTGGAGATCACCTCCATCCGAACCTCAAGAGTCGTGTATTAAGTCTAATAGTCTGCAATTGATTAAGAAATTCATCATGCGAATGAAAACATGCTCTAAAATGGTTTACAATAATGTTACTTTTTCTTTTGCTCTACCTTATGTATAAATATTTTATTTGAGCTCTTAAACTTTAAGAGCAAGAAGTATAGTTTATAAACTTAATTAGACTCTGATTCAAATTAGTATTCTCTTTATTTATTTAACATTAATCCCCTGGTTCTGTTTCTAATAGCGATTCTCTATAATCTATCTATGCAGAAACCAAATTTCTGATACGTCTTTAGAAGCAGACACTTCAGTTACTTTAAAACAAATATTGTCTACTCCAATTTGGCTTTATAATTAAATTTACTCTTTCACACATTGAATTTGTAAATCTCAAAAAAAAAAAAAAAAAAAATCAAAACAGTAAAATAAATATGGAATAGAATATATATATTCACCATGCAATAGCATGAATATACAATAAAATTAATAAGATGGACGCACTAAAAATTGTTATACAACCTGTATACACAATATTTTCACCTCTGTTCTCCTCATTATAGCATTTACGGGATACACATGAGTCTAGTAATCCAAGTAGTTAAACGGGCGACACCAGTTCTCTGACGTTCCTTCCAAACTCCGTAAATCCCCTGTTTACCTGCAGAATCTCACCTCTTTCTCTGGTAACTCTCACCTTTTCCGTATTTTCAACTGAAATAAATAATTTAGATTTCTCTAAATTCATCGATCTAATTATACTTCTAATAGGTTTTGCACTTCAAACTTCGCTAAAAAAGACAAAAATTATAATATCTCCAAACATCTCTTTAGTTGTTTGTCTCTAATAAGGTCGGTACTCCTAATTTTCTCAAAGCTTATCTCTTCCCTCTTACTGTTTGAAAAGAGACATTGCACTTGACATTGTTCTTAAGACATTTCATTATCTAATAGTTTTACTCAAAGCATAAACAATAAACCATCTACTCTTTATCCTCTTTTTACTGTAGTATATTTTTATCGGAGTTAATAAAATGTTCAGTTTAGTTGTATTAAAAAAAACCGATTGCTGTGAACATTCTCTGAACTCTTTTATATTTAAAGTTCTTTTATGGTAATACTCATTTATATTTCCCATAATGTCTCTAACATAACTTTTTCTCCTATTTATAACTTCTTAAAATTAATTTTAGAACATGTAACAGCAATACCAATAAAATTGAATATATCACTTGTAAACACTAACCACAAGTAATTCATGATGATTTAAATATATGTTCTTAATTTACCTTAAGTCTTAAGTGTCACTTTTAAAACTTCGAGATTATAATTTATATAAGGCTGTTAATTTATATAATAGCATCTAATCCTAATAAAATGTCATCTTTAAAAGAGCTATTTTTTACAATATAAAAACACATCGTTTTTGATATATTAAAAATTTTTGTTTGTAAATTAATTGAACCCAACGTTTCGGTCTGACCTGCAAACGTAACTAGCTTATTTACCCCACTCATTTTTTATCTAATTTTAACCTTATAACCGTGTCATGATTTATAATTGATACGTTTGCACAGGAATCATATAGTGCAATTGCGTTTTTATCATACACACGTATTCTTAGTCTAATGAGTAGGGTGGTTACTCGTTTTTTGACTCATCTGACGACGAAATACATTCTTGAATGTTCGTATTATTTATTACTATAATGTTATCATTTTTTTTATTTTTTTTTTTTTATCGGATAGTTTTAATCTACAAGCTTCTTCTGCGTGAAATCTGTTTAAGAACCCTTTTTTGTTACAATAGGAACAGGGTTTTCTAATTGACAAAATTTGTTGCTCTGCTTCAATTTTTGCTTTTGTTTTATTTTTATCTGGCATGAAACCCTCCAATTGATGAATACACGCCATTAAATCGTCCATCAAGGATAAATCTTTTTTTTTTTTTATGTGACCGTATTTGGTGGTAAACCTAACACAATGAAATTCTTTTGTGTGTTTACAGTGAGCTTGGAATCCGCGTTAAAAAAAGTAAATTCCTCTTTTTAAGTGCGTAATCTAAAAGCAGACCTTCTATGTGTCGAAAATCATACGCATACTTTATCTCGGACCACCCAATCATGGAAAATGTATCTATAAAAGAATTTTTCCAAAATTCCCATGGTCATGTAATTTTATATGTTTTTAAAAAACTTTGAAAACAATCAAAAGTGGGTTCCCCCAAAACAAATTTTAGCGTTTCCGCGTAATGTTCTTCTTTAAATTTTAATCTAGTGCATTCATTCACGAAAAGATCCATGAAAATTTTTGCATTTTGATTCCTCCCTACAAACTTACCCAGAACCATATTTTTCACTCGTGAGGCTAAATATTCATGCAAGGCGTTATCGGAATAGTGTAAAAAAGAGGGACTAGAGTCCATGTAAGGCTGGCACTCGTCCATATAGATACCATCAAAACAAATATTACCTTCTTCATCCATATAGTGACCTTTTAATGTCTCGTTCAGTGTCACCCACACATTCCGGTGTTTTCCGCGTGTGTTTAGACTTTTATCTACTCCGTTCACTACACTCGTATTGAAAAGTTCTGAATGTTTTCCTCCTTTTTCGTGAAATTATCAGGGAATTCGTCTGTAGTATCCTCTCCCTCTATTTAAATAGTACGGACCGTGAACACAGTGTTTCTTACGCCTGATGCCTCAGCAACAAATAGAAATCTTGCTCGTGGATCCGACAATTGAAATTTGTTGTTGTTTTATAAGGCTGAGAAATCTAGCCTTACAAGAGGTATTGATTGTTACCCAATAAGTAGGGCTGTTGATGCTTGTTTGAACTGAAAGTTTATTCAACAATTAATTACGAAAGTATTTAAACAATAAAAATTAATAATTAACAACACGTGTACCTGAATCAACAACAAGTACAGATTATTAATCGTATTTAGATATCAACGATATGAGAAATAAGCTATGTACGCGTAAGTAGTTACATGTTACACTCTTGACTACACAGCTATGACTGGTGAAATTTCGTCGAGCTCGATCGAAATCGATTGGTTGGACTGGAGACGCCACTCTACAGTTTGGATGAGATTCAAATATATATTTATACTCTTCAATAACATCTACTAATTTTAAGTATCACGTATAAGCCTCTAACTTGTTTTGGTCGAACTTATGCAGTTCTTCCATCTATCACGGAATTGTACAAATGACTTAGCTTGTAATCTTACTTACAACTCTAATCGTAGATTATTCTTTAAAGTAAAAATTTACCTCTAGTGCTCTCTATTTGTGAATTCCACTCAAATCATAAATTAAAATCTACGATATTTGAATTTGCTAATTATTTTACTTCGAATTATAATTTAACAAATTTGCAAATATTTTAGACTTGTATTCTAAATGAATTGTGAAATATTCTAATTACCGTTTTGAATCATCATGTATTCTAATTCCTCTTAAAATTTCACAATAATTTTAAGTTTCTGGCCGGGCTCTAGTAAACTACAAGAACTCTAACCTATACATTAAATTTTCTTGCAGTACTCTCAATAGGTAACCTCAAATAAAATTTAAGTCATTTGTGTACTTCTGAATTGAGGAAAACGAACATCAATCTTCCTTAGTTTGAAACTGAAAATCGGCCCTCTTGGCTGCACCGAACGCGTGCTCGCACCCAATTACCGAAATTTATTTCACGTACAGCAATGGAATCTGTCGGAGGTAGGTAGGCCTTGTGCTTACACGGGGTATAGACAGAATCACTTGACTTCTTAGTCGAAACCAGAATTCCTCGGCACAGCACGCTTTCATCTGATCACGACCCCGAGAAAATCAGCTGAGTGCTTTCCATGGATTTAACATGTACATGCAACTTGTTTTCGATGCAGCGTAATTCTAAAGTGGTAGAAAAATAAATGGCGTACGTGCACCTGTGCTTGTGTGCGCATGCACGTGTGTCTTTTTGTGTGTAACGAATCCGACGTTTTTATTTCTCTAATTGTATATAATTTTAATCTAATATTTAATATACAGAATAAAACTCTCTTCCTCTTTCCGCATTCATATGCATTGTATATGCTAATACACATTGAAATACATATAGATGTACGCTCACACGCACACACAAGCATATATGCATATGCATACATATAAATACATATACATAGTATACCAATTCCGAATAATCTATGATAAGCATCTAACTTACTAGTATGTGTATACATACACTGTAATTTTCACACAGCTGTAGTGAGCACAAGTATGTTCGAATATTTTCCCGTACAAGAACAAAATGAGGAGCACACTCATTCTCCACAAAATTCTGCATTAAAAAAAAAATATAGGAGTGCTATACGTGTATAATCGCCAGCTGATCGACCCACCGGCCGTGACCGACTGCAGCAAGAGGGATAGCAGACATTCACCGAACGAGGTAGGGATAAGTGAGGGTATTGTTGTGGGTGTACCAATTATTGCACAACTCTCAAATAATGCCTATATTTTAATTCAAGATTGAAACGGCCCACAATAATACCAGCACAATAATAAATACACTCCCGCAATAATAACAGCATCCGAAATTCAACTTTCAAACCTGTTTTTAAATAAATAATCAGGAGTTGACATCTTTGTAAAAAATAATTTCAGTAGTTTTTAGACCATACTTTGGTTTTAAAAAAGAGTTACAGCGATTAGACAGACTGTTTTTCTAATGTAGACCTTTAAAGCTAATCTTTAAAAAAAACGCAATAATACCCACTTTTACCCCTATCGCTCGTGATGCCGCACGTCCTACAGAGATAACTCAACACTCTCGAGCCAGCTCGCCTGTCACAACACAGCGGACAGTGTTACACGCACGCACATTGGAACGACGTATGCGCTTCTGCCACACGCGTTCACACTCTAACAAACTCTTTTGAAATTCTTCTAAAGTTAACTCTAATACTCTTTATTTGCGACATGTCGATGACAACTCTCAAACATGCAATCTATATATTTCACTCTCAACAAAACATCGTCATGTTTGCAATTTAAGTATGCACAGCCTGCTGGCCGCAGATGGTGTGCGAGCGAGTGAGACGGAGCGGGCGCGTGCGGGAGGGGAAGCACTCTACGATAGCGTCAAGACAGAGGTCTGCCCATGCACGAGCTCGACTCAAAATTTTGGACGATACCCGACGTAAACATCATAACGACGTTTTTTCTCTTGCTCTTACAGCCAGAAAACACATGCACTTATCTTTTTCTCTCGCTCTTACTCTACCTCTCTACATATGCACGTTTGTGCGAATCCGTACCGATACGCACATGTGCATACACATGCATGAGGTATATCGCGAAAAGCTGATCGATCAGATGTCGCGACCGTGCCTTAGACAAAATGGCGTCTTTGCGTGGAATAGTGTACCTATATATACGATGGTGCTATATGTTGTCAATATATAACACATATATAGCACCATAGTATATATAGGTACACTAGTCCACGTAGAGACCCGATTATCTCTAAGGCACCGTCACGCCATCTGTCGGATCAGCTTTTTGCGATGTACCCTCATACATGCAGCACGCAGTCACGCGCGTGAGAGAGAAATAAGGCGAGACTCAGCATAAAGTTAAGCTGTCTAACAATCGAGTCAACAATGAAGCGCTGTGCACGTTACAACATACGGAGACTTTCCGGGCTCGCCCGCCGAACACAAAAATGGCGGACTCATTCGGTGTAAAAACGTAGCGACGACGTTTGCTCTTTATACGCGCGCACACAAAACGCCCGAATGGTGCCTCCGCACCCACACGCACTACGCCATACCTCTTCCGCTCTACCGCGACGACGTATGACAAACACAAATTACTCTACATAGTTCTATTCTCTATGTACGGAATGTCTTCCAGTAACGGCGCACTTCTGGAAGGTTTTCTTTACATGCAATGAAAATCCTACCTCTTACCTATACATTCTCACCTCACCTCAACGATGAGCTGCACTGCTGTATGGCTCTTACCTCCAGTCTCTGGACTCGTAACCCTTGAACTCGAACAGCAGAAAAATTACGACACGGAAAATACTCGAAGGCAGTTAAATCTCCCTTGGCAAAGGCGGAGATTTTCACTCGCGCAGTTCCCTGCATGCCCTGGGCCCATAACCTGTCAGATTAGCAGGTCCAGGGAGAAGGACACAAGGTTAAATAAAAGACCCATGTGATGATTTAATAAAAGCTCTCTCTATATTGTATTAACCTCTACTTCTACAAAGTACTTCAACAAAGCACTTCAACGTCTAACTCTCGTATATATGTGTATATACATATATATATACACAAATGGGGACTTATGCAGACAAAGCGATATAATTGACACTATATAGTACTCTTACACCTCGGTGGTGCGTGGAAGGCATCCATTACCGACACTGGCTCACTACGACCTCGCTCGCTTCGCTCGCTCCGTCTAGTTCGCTAATTCAAAATCCATTTTTCGTTGTAGAACGACCTTAAATGTCTGCACAAGTA
>JAPYYV010019143.1:0-13367 GCA_030522625.1 Copidosoma aretas
AAAGTATACAAGTGCACTGAAAATTTATGTTTCTGACGCTGTCTTTATTGCGCTCTCTATTTCATAAATTGATTAGCTTTTTCTATCAAGTTTTTTTTTATTTTTTTGAAACAGAGTATGTAAGTAAGCTTGATATTTTGTTTTAAGATGCTGCACTGATCAAGTATTATTTATTGCTCGATGGACATTTTTATAAAGACTCAATCTTCTGACCTGAAGAGATGTCAGTAATCATAATATTGAAAATTATTAATGATTAATATTAAAAGTTAACGGGTACGCCTAATATCACTGTTCAAAACGCTGTCTTCATCGCGCGCTCTTTTTTATTAATTTATTAGCTTTTTCTATTCAGACTTTTTTTATTCATTTAAAGCAGAGTAATCAAGCGCGCTAAATTTTTTCTATGAAGATGCTTCAATAAACGAGTACAATTTATAAATCGATGGGAATTTTTTAAAAAAGACACGATTTTTTGACCTAAAGACATGTCAGTAATCATAATATTAGGAATTAATAATTTTTAATGATAAAAGTAAACAAGTGTGCTGCAGAAAACTGTTCAAGATGCTGTGTTTATCGCACGCTTTACGTCAGATATTCAAAATCTTTTTCTTTTAGGTCGTTATTGATTTAATTAAATTAAAGTATTCGAGTACGCTGAATTTTTTTATTTAAGTTTGCACTTATCGAGTATTATTTATTACTCGATGGAAATTTTTACAAATACTTAATCTTCTGACCTGAAGAGATGTCAGTAACCATAAAATCAAAAATTACTAATTATTAATTATTAAAGTAGACAAGTGCGTCGAAAATTACTGGATAAGACGCTGTCTTTAACGCGCACTCTAATTCATAAACTGATTAGATTTTTCTATTAAGTCTTATTATATTCAATCAAAGCAGAGTAGTCTAGTGTTCACAATTTTTTTTATTAAGATGCTGCACTGATCGAGTGTTATTTATTATTCGATGGTGTTTTATAAAGACTTAATCTTTTGACCTATAGTAAAGTCAGTATTTATCATATTAAAAATTATCAATTATTAATAATAAAAGTAGACAAGTGCGTCAAAACTTATTATTCTACACGCTGTATTAATCGCAAGCTCTATTTCACAAATTGATTAGCTTTTTCTATCAAGTCTTTATTATTTATTTATAGCAGAGTTGTCGAGCATGCTTGATTTTTTTCATGGAGATGCTTCACTGAACTAGTACAATTTAGTAGTTGATGAAAATTTTTAGAAAGTCTCAATTTTTTGAACTGTAGGGATGTCAGTAATCATTATATTGAAAATTAACAATTAATAATGATAAACGTAGACATGCGTGCTCAATAGAACTGTTTAAGACGCTGTCTTTATCGCGCGCTTTATTTCATAAATTGATTAGCTTTTTCTATTAAGTCGTCTTTTATTCATTCAAAGAAGAACAGCCAAGTGCTCTACAATTCTTCTATCAAGATGCTGCACTAATCGAGAACAATTTTTTACTCGAAAAAGATTTTTAGAAAGACTCAATCTTCTGACCTAAAGAGATGTCAGAAATCATAATATTGAAAATTAATAATTAATTATAATAAATGTAGACAAGTGCGCCGAAAATCACTGTTCGAGACGCTTTCATTATCGCGTGCTATATTTCACAAATTGATTAGCTTTTTCTATCAAGTCATTTTTTATTCATTAAAAACAGAGTATGTGAGTGCGCTTAATATTTTCTTTTAAAATGTTGCACCTATCAAATATAATTTATTACTCAATTGGGGTTTTTATAAAAACTTAATCTTCTGACTTAAGAGATGTCATTAGTCATAATACTAAAAGTTAATAATTATTAATAATAGATGTAGACAAGTTCAACGGAAATAACTGTTTGAGATGCTGTCTCTATCGCGCGCTCTATTTTATAAATTAATTAGATTTTTCTCTCAAGAATACTTTTATTCATTTAAAATAGCGTATTTAAGTGGGCTAAATATTTTTTTTTAAGATGCTGAACCCATCGAGTATAATTTATTAACCGATGGAGATTTTTATTATGACATACTCTTCTGACCTAAAGATATGTCAGTAATCATAATACTGCTAATTAGAAATTGATACTGTTAAAAATGGATAAGTGCGCCGAAAATCTCTGTTTGAGACCCTGTCTTCATCGCGCGCTCTATTTTATAAATCGATTAGTTTTTTCTATAAAGTCTTTTTTTATTTATTTAAAGCAGAGTAGTCGAGTGCACTTAATTTTTTTTATGAAGATGCTGCACTGAACGAGTACAATTTATAGGTCGATATAGATTTTTAAAAAAATACATAATTTTTTGACCTGAAGGGATATCAGTAATCATAATATTGGAAATTAGTAATCATTAATAAAAAAAGTAAAAAAATGCATCGGAAATCACAGTTTAAAACGCTGTCTTTATCGCGCGCTCAATTTCATAAATTGATAAGCTTTCTCTATCAATTTTTTTCTAAATTTATTCAAAGCACAGTAGTCAAGTGCGCCAGATTTCTTTTATTAAGATGCTGCACTAATCGAGAACAATTCATTACTCGAAGCAGATTTTTATAAACACTCAATCTTCTGACCTCAAAAGATATCAGAAATGATAGTATCAAAAATAAATAATTATTCATTATAAAAGAAGACAAGTGCGTCGAAAATCTCGATTTAAGCAGCTGTCTTTATCGCGCGCTCTTTTTCAAAAATTGATTAGCTTTTTCCATAAAGACTTCTTTTATTTATTAAATACAGTGTATGTAAGTGCGCTTAATATTTTTTTTTTTAAGATGCTGCACTAATCGAGTATTATTTATCACTTGATGCAGTTTTTATAAAAACTTAATCTTCTGACATAAGAAACGTCATTGATCATAATATCTAAGTATATTTATTATTAATAATATAAGTAGACAAGTGCGTCGAAAATTACGATTGTACAGCTGTCTTTATCACGCACTCTATTTGAAAAATAATTAGCTTTTTTTATTAAGTCTTCTTTCATTCATTGAACACAGAGTATATAAGTGCGCTAAATATTTTCTATCAAGATGCTGCACTAATTTAGTATTATTTATCACTCCATGCAGATTTTGATAAGGACTTACTTTTCTGACCTTAAGAGATGTCAGTAATCATCATATTAAAAATTAATAATTATTAATAATAAAATTTAGACAAGTGTGCTGAAGAGCACTCTTTGAGACGCTGTCTTTATCACGCACTCTATTTCATAAATTCATTAGATTTTTCTATCAAGTCTTTTTTATTTATTTATAGCATAGAAGTCGAGAATGCTTAATTTTTTTCATGATGATGGTGCACTGAACTAGTACAATTTATTAATTGATGCAAATGTTTATAACGTCTCAATTTTCTGAACTATAGGGATGTCAGTAATCATTATATTAAAAAATAATAATTTATGATGATAAACGTAAACAAGCGTGCCCAATAAACCTGTTTAAGACGCTGTCTTTATCGCGCGCTTTGTTTCATGAATTGATTAGCTTTTTCTATTAAGTCTTCATTTATTCATTTAAAGCAGAGGAGTCGAGTAGGTTAAATTTTTTCTATTAAGATGCTGCTCTGATCGAGTACAATTTATTAGTCAAAGAAGATCTTTATAAAGTCTCTATTTTTTGACTATAAGAGATGTGAGTAATCATAATATTCAAATTTTATAATTTTTGATAATAAAAGTAGACAAGAGCGTCGAAAATCACGTTTTAAGACGCTGTCTTTATCACGCGCTCTTTTTCATATTTTGATAAGCTATTTCTATCAATTTGTGTTTATTTTATTCAAAGCAAAGTAGTCGAGTGCTCTAAATTTCTTCTATCAAGGTGCTGCACTATTTAAGAACATTTTTTTACTCGAAAAAAACTTTTATAAAGACTCAATCTTCTGACCTTAAGAAATGTCAGTAACCATAATACCGCATATTATTAACTAATAATGTGAATAGTTGACAAGTGTGCTGAAAATCACTGTTTCAGACGCTGTCTTTATCGCGCGCTCTATTTCATAAATCGATTAGCTTTTTCTATCAAGTCTTTTTTTATTTATTTAAAACAGAGTATGTAAGTGCGCTTGAAATTTTGTTTTAAGATGCTGCACTGATCAAGTATTATTTAATGCTCGATGGACATTTTTATGTAGACTTAATCTTCTGACCTGAAGAGATGTCAGTAATCATAATATTGAAAATTATTAATGATTAATATTAAAAGTTAACGGGTACGCCTTATATCACTGTTCAAAACGCTGTCTTCCTCGCGCGCTTTTTTTTATCAATTTATTAGCTTTTTCTATTCAGACTTTTTTTATTCATTCAAAGCAGAGTAATCAAGTGCGATAAATTTTTTCCATTAAGATGCTGCACTGATCGAGTATAATTTATTACTCAATAGAGATTTATATAAAGACTCAATCTTCTAACCTAAAAAGATGTCAGTAATCATTATATTAAAAATTTATACTTAATAATAATAAAAGTAGTCTATTAAGTCTATTTTTATTCATTTAAAGCAGAGTAGTCTAGTGCACTTAATTTTTTCTATTGAGATTCTGCCTTGAACCAGTACAATATATTACTTGATGGGGGCTTATTTAAAGACTTAAGTTTCTAAACTGAAGAGATGTTAGTAATGATAATATTAAAAATCACTAATTAATAAGGACAAATGTAAACGAGTGCGCCGAAAATCACTGTTCCAGGTACTGTCTTTATCGCTTGCTCTATTTTGTGGATTGATCAGCTTTTTTTATCAAGTCTTTTCTTATTCGTTCAAAACAGAGTATGTAAGAGCGCTCAATATGTTATTTTGAGATGCTGCACTGATCGATAATTATTCATTACTCGATCAAAATTTGTATAAAGGCTTAATCGTCCTACCTTAAGAAATGTCAGTAATCATAATATTAAAAATTATTAATTATTTATATTAAAAGTGGACACATGCGCCAAAAATGACGTTTAAGATGCTGTTTTTATGGAGGGCTCTATTTCATCAATTGGATATTTTTTTTTATCAAGTCATCTATTATTTATTTGAAGTAGAGTATGTAAGTGCGCTCAGTATTTTCTTTTAAGATGTTTCACTGCTTGATATTTTTTATTACTCGTTGGAGATTTTTATAAAAATTAAATCTTCTGACCTGAAAAGATGTCAGTAATCATAATATTAAAAATAAATAATTCTTAATAATAAAAGTAGGAAAGTGCGCCGAAAATCACTGTTCGGGACGCTGTCTGTATCGTGCGCTCCATTTTATAAATTAATAAGCTTTTTCTAGCAAGTCAATTGTATGGAGATTTTTATAAAGACTCAATCTCCTGACCTTAAGAGATGCCACTAATCATGATATTAATAATTTATAATTATATATAATAATAGTATACGATGCGCCAACAATTACTGTTTAAGACGCTGTCTGTATTGTGCGCATCATTTCATAAATTAATTAGCTTTTTCTAGCAAGTCTTGTTTTATTCATCCAAAGCAAAGTAGTCGAGTGCGCTCAATTTTTGCCATCAGGATGCTGCAATGATCGAGTATTATTTATGCAATGATCGAGTATTATTTATTTGTTGATGAAGACTTTTATAAATACTCAATCTTCTGATTCACAGAGATGTCAGAAATAATAATAATAAAAATTAATAATTAACAATAATAAAAGTAGACAAGTGCGCCGAAAATAACTGTCCAAGAAGCTGTCTTTATCGCGCGCTCTTTTTCATAAATTTAGTAGCTTTTTTATCAAGTCTTTTTTTATTCATTTAAAACAGAGTTTGTAAGTGTGCTAGATGGATCCTTTTTAGATGTTGCACTGATCGAGTGTTATTTATAACTTGATGAAGATTTTTATAAAGACTTTATCTTCTGACCTAAAGAAATGTGAAAAATCATAATAATAAAAAAAACAATAAGTAATAGTAAAAGTAGACGAATGCACCGAAAATACCTGTCTTGAACGCTGTCTTTATCGCACGTTCTATTTCATAAATTAAATAGCTTTTTCTATCTAGTCCTTTATTTATTTATTTAAAACTGAGTATGTAAGTGCGCTGAATTTTTTCTTTTAAGATGCAGCACTGATCGAGTATTATTGATTACTCGATAGAGATTTTTATAAAAACTTAATCGTCTGACCTTAAGAGATGTCAGTAATCATAATATTAAGAATTAATAATTAATATCATTAAAAGTTAACAAGTACGCCTAATATCACTGTTCAAATCCCTGTCTTTATCGCGCGCTCTATTCTATCAATTGATTAGCTTTTTATATTAAGACTTTTTTTATTTATTCTAAGCAAAGTAATCAAGTGCGCTAAATTTTTTCTTTTAAGATGCTGCACTGATCGAGTGTAATTAATAACTTGATGAAGATTTTCATAAAGATTCAATCTTGTCATTTACTCAGATCTCAGAAATCATAATAATAATAATAAATAATTAACAATAATAAAAGTAGACAAGTGCGCTGAAAATCACTGTTTATGACGCTGTCGTTACGGCACGCTATATATCATAAATTAATTAGCTTTTTTTATTAATCCTTCTCTCATTCATTCAAAACAGAGTATGTACGTGCGCTAAATATTTTGCTTTGAGATGCTGCACTGATCGAGTATTATTTATTACTCGTTAGGGATTATTATAAAGACTCAATCTTCTGACTTAAAGGGATGTCAGCAATCATATTAATAAAAATTAATACTTATTAATAATAAAAGTAGACAAGAGCGCCGAAAATGACTGTTAAAGACGCTGTCTCTATCGTGCGCTCTATTTCATAAATTAATTAGCTTTTTCTATCAAGTCTTGCTTTATTCATTCAAAACAGAGTATGTAAGTTCGCTAAGTATTTTGTTTTAAGATGCTGCACTGAACAAGTCTTATTTATTACTCGTTGGAGATTATTATAAAGACACAATCTTCTGAGCTATGAAGATGTCAGTAATCATCATATTAAAAATTATTAATTATTAATAATAAAAGTAAACAAGTGCGCCGAAAATTACTGTTCGAGATGCTGTCTTTATCGCGCACTCTATTTTATAAATTGATTAGCTTTTTTCATCAAGTCTTTTTTTTGTTCATTTTAATCAGAGTATTTGAGTGCGCTCAATATTTTCTTTTAAAAAGCTCCACTGATCAAGTATTATTTATTACTCTATGAAGATTTTTATTAAGGCTTATTCTTCTGACCTGAAGATATGTCAGTAACTATGATATATAAATTATTTATCAATTATTTATAGTAAAAGTACACAAGTGTGCCGAAAATAACTGTTTGAGACCCTGTCTATATCGCGCGCTCTGTTTCATCAATCGATTAGCTTTTTCTATCAAGTCTTGTTTTATTCATTTAAAGCATAGTAGTCGAGTGCGCCTAATTTTTTTAATTAAGATGCTGCACCGATCGATATTATGTAATACTCGATGGAGATATTTATAAATATTTAATCTTCTGACCTGAAAGATGACTGTTATCATGATTTTGAAAATTAATAACTAATTATAATAAAAGTAGACAAGTGCGCCGAAAATCACTGTTCGAGACGCTGTCTTTATCGTGCGCTCTATTTCATAAATTGATTAGCTTTTTTCAATAAGTCTTCTTTGATTTATTTCAAATAGGAAATGTGACTGCGCCAAATATCTTCTTTTTAGATTCTGCACTGATCGAGTGCTATTTATTACTCGATGCATCTTTTTGTAACGACTCAATCTGCTGACTTGAAGAGATGTCAGCAATCATAATATTGAAAATTTTTAAAAATATTATCATGTAAAGTAGACAAGTGCGTCAAAAATCACGATTTAAGACGCTGTCTTTGCCGCGCACTTTATTTCCTAGATTGATAAGCTCTATTTATCAAGTCTTCTTTTATATTTCAAAGCAGTGTAGTCAAGTGCGCTTAGTTCTTTCTATTTAAAGGCTGCATTGATCAAGTGTTCTTTATTACTCGATGGTTATTATTATAAAGACTTAATCATCTGACCTGAAGAGATTTCAGCAATCATAACATTGAAAATAAATTAAGAATTATTAATACAAGTAGACAAGTGCGCCAAAATCACTGCTAGAGACGCTGTCATTATCGCGCGCTTTATCTCATAAATTGATCAGCTTTTTATATAAAATCTTATTTTATTCATTTAAAGCAGAGTAGTCGATTGCACTAAATTTTTTGAGTTAAGAAGCTGCACTGATCGAGTAAAATTTATTAGTCGATGGGAATTTTTATAAAGACTTAATTTTTTGACCCAAAGAGATGTCAGTAATCATAATATTGAAAATTAATAATTATTAATAATATAAGTAGACAAGTGCAGCGGAAATATATGTTTGAGGCGCTGTCTTTATGGCGCTCTTTGTTTTATAAATTGATAAGCTTTTTTTATCAAGTCTTATTTTACTTATTTAAATCAGAGTAGTCAAGTGCGCTTAATCTTTTTTTTTTAGGATGCTGCACTGATCGAGCATTATTTTTTACTTGATGAAGATCTTTATAATGACCAATTTTCTGCCCTGAAGAGATGTCAGTAATTAATATATTAAAAATTAATGATTAATAATATTAAATGTAGACAAGTGCGCTATAAATCACTGTTTGAGACGCTGTCTGTATTGCACGCTTTTTTTAAAAAATTGATTAGATTTTTTTATCAAGTCTTCTTCTATATATTTAAAGCAAAGTAGTCAAGTGTGCTTCAGTTTTCCTATTAAGATGCTGCACTTATCGAGTATTAATTATTACTCGATGGTAATTATTCTAAAGACTCAATCTTCTGACCTGAAGAGATGTCAGCAATCATAGTATTGGAAATTTATGATTATTATTATTAAAAGTAGACGAGTGCGCCAAAAATTACTGTTCAAGACGCTCTTTGTATTGCGCGCTTTATTTCATAAATACATTAGTTTTTTCTATCAAGTCTTTTTTTATTAATTTAAAACATAGTATTTTAAAGCGCTTGATATTTTTTTTTTAAATGCTGCACTGACAGAGTATTATTTTTTACTTAAAGGAGATTTTCATAAAGACTTAATTTTCTGACTTGAAGAGATGTCAGTAATCATAATATTAAAAATTAAAAATTATTAATAATAAAAGTAGACAAGTGCGTCGAAAATTACAATTCAAGACGCCGTCCTTGACGCACGCTCTATTTTATAAATTGATGAGCTTTTTCTATCAAGACTTTTTTTATTAATTCAAAGCAGAGTAGTCAAGTGCGCTCAATTTTTTCTATAAAGATGCTTCACTGATCGAGTACAATTCGTTGCTCGATGGAAATTTATGTGAAGACTCAATTTTCTGACTTTTTAATGATGTCAGTAATCATAATATTGGATCATAATAATTATTTAAAATATAAGTAGACAAGTTTGCCGAAAATAACAGTTCAAGACGCTGTCTTTATCGCGCGCTCGATTTCGTAATTTAATAAGATTCTTACATCAAGTCTTTATTTTTTGAATTAACTCTGAGAATTATTTATTTAAGTTTGCACTGATCAAGTAATATTTATTACTTGGTGGGGATTTGCATAGAGACTCAATCCTCTGACCTAAAGAGATGTCAGTAATCATAATATTGAACAATAATAATTATTCATATTAAAAGTTGACAAGTGCGTCGAAAATCACATTTCAGGACGCTGTCTCTATCGTGCACTGGATTTTATTATTTGATTCGGGTTTTAGATTGAGTTTTATTTTATTCATTTAATAGAGAGTATGTGAGTGAGCCAAATATTTTCTTTCATGTTGCTGCACCGATCGAGTATTATTTATCACTCGATGGAGATTTTCATAAAAATCCAATCTTCTGGACTAAAGAGATGTCAGTAACCATTATATTATAAATTAATGATTATTAATAATAAAAGTAGACAAGTGCAACAAAAATGACCTTTTAAGACGCTGTCTTTATCGTGCGCTGTATTTCATAAATTGACTAGCTTTTTTTTTTGAGTCTTTTTTTATTCATTTAAAGCAGAGTAGTCGAGTGCACTTAATTTTTACTATTAAGATGCTGCATTGATTGATTGTTATTTATTACTCGATAGAGATTTTGATAAAGACTTAATTTTCTGTCCTGAAGAGATGTCAGTAGTCATAATATTGAATATTAATAATCATTATTAATAAAAGTATACAAGTACGCTGAAAATAACTGTTCGAGACGCTGTCTTTATCGCGCACTGTATTTCATGAATTGATTAGCTTTTTCTATCAAGTCTTCTTTTATTCAGTCAAACAGAGTTTCTTAGTCAGCTAAATATTTTTTTTTAAGATGCTGCACTGACTTAGTATTAGTTATTACTGTATGGAGATTCTTATGAAGAAACCTTCCTCTGACCTCAAGAGATTTCAGTCATCATTATATGAAAAATTAATAATTATTAATATTAAAAGTAAACGAGTGCGCCGTAAATAACTGTTCGAGACGCTGTCTTTATTGCGCGCTCTGTTTCAAAAATTGATCAGCTTTTTACATTGAGTCTTCTATTATTCATTCAAAGCAGATTAGCTGAGTGCGCCCAATTGTTTCTATTGAGATGCTGCACTGATCAAGTACAACTTATAACTTGACATAAATTTTTAAAAAGTCTTAATTTTCTGACCTGTAGAGATGTCAGTAATCATAATATTGAAAATTAATAATCATTAATGATAAAACTAATCAAGTGCGCCAAAAATCACTGTTCGTGAAGCTGTCTTTATCGCGCGCTCTATTAGATAAATTAATTAGCTTTTTCTATCAAGTCTTTATTTATTGAATTAAATCTTCTTATTTAAGTACTATGAATTCTTGAATTAAGTTTGCACTGATCAAGTATTATTTATTACTCGATGGGGATTTCTATAAAGATTTAATCTTCTGACCTGAAGAAATGTCAGTAATCATAATATTAAAAATTAATAATTATTAATATTAAAAGTTGACTAGTACACTTAAGAGCGCTGTTCGAGATCTTGTCTCCATCACGCCCTCAATTTTATCAATTGATGATTCTTTTCTATCAAGTCTTCTTTTATTGATTTATAACAGACAATTAGATCGCGCTAAATATCTTCGTTTAAGATGCTGCACTGATCAAGTGTTATTTATTACTTGATGGAGATTTCTATAAAGACTCAATTTTCTGACTTAAAGAGATGTCAGTAATCATAAGATTTCAAATTATTAATTATTAATAATTATAGTAGACAAGTGCGCCGAAAATCTTTGTTCAAGTCGCTGTCTTTATCAAGCGCTCTATTTTATGATTTCATTAGATTTTTCTATTAAGTCTCATTTTTTTTATTCCAAGCAGGATAGTCGAGACGCACATTTTGTTCTAGTAAGATGCTGTACTAATCAAGTATTATTTATTATTCGATGTAGTGTTGTATAAAGACTTAATTTTCTGACTAGTCGAGATTCTAGTAATCATAACATTAAAAATTATTAATTTATCATAATGAAAGTAGACAAGTGCGCCAAAAATCACTGTTTAAGACGCTATCTTTATCTTGCGCTTTATTTCATCAATCGATTAGCTTTTTCTATCAAATCATCTTTTATTTATTTAAAGCAGAGTATTTCAGTGAGCAAAATATTTTTTTTTAGATGCTGTACTGACCGAGTATTATTTATTACTCGATGGAGATTTTTATGAAGACGCAATCTTGTGACCTGAAAAGATGTCAGTAATCATAATATTGAATAATAATAATCATTATTAATATAAGTGTACAAGTACGCTAAAAATAACTGTTTGAGACGCTGTCTTCATCGCGTGCTGTATTTTATAAATTGATTAGCTTTTTCTATTGTGTCTTCTTTTATTTAATCAAAACAGGGTATGTGAGTGCGATTCATATTTTTTTTTAAAATGCTGCACTGATCGAGTATTACTTATTACTCGATGAAGATTTTATAAAGACTTCATCTTCTGACCTAAATAGATGTCGGTAATCAAAATATTAAAAATTAATAATTAATCATAATAAAAGTAGACAAGTGCGCCGAAAAATATTGTTCGAGCCGCTGTTTTATCTTGCACTCTATTTCATAAATAGATTAGCTTTTTATATCAAGACTTTTTTTATTCAGTCATTCAGAGTATTTTAGCTATCTAAATATTTTCTTTTAAGATGCTGCACTGACTGAGTAGTATTCATTACTCTATGAAGATTTTTATAAAGACTTAATCTTCTGACCTAAAGAGATGTAAGTCGTCATTATACTGAAATTTATTACTCATGAATAATAAAAGTAGACAAGTGCTCCGAAAATAACTGTTTGAGATGCTGTCTTTATCTTGGTCTCTATTCCATAAATTGATAATCTTCTTCCATTTAGTTTTATTTTATTCATTCAAAGCAGAGTAGTCGATCGTGCTTTATCTTTTCTATTAAGATGCTGCACTGATCGATATTATTTATTACTCGATGGAAATTCTTATAAAAATATAATCTTTAGACCTGATGAGATGACAGTATTTATAATATCGAAAATGAATAATTAGTAATAATATAAGGAGACTAGCTCGCCGAAAATCACGGTTTGAGACGCTGTCTTTTTCGCGCGCTCCATTACATAAATTCGAGTATTATTCATTACCCGATAGGCAATTGAAACCTGATTAATTGCTTTAAAGGAGGAGGATTTTGCCATTTTTTTCGTACAACATAATTACTTTCAAACAAAATACGTAACTGAGTCATATGTTGTCGGTTATGCTACAATTTGGATCATTTTCAAGTCATTTAAGTGCTTTTTTTGACCCTAATTAAGTGCAATATCTACCTTATCATCTTTGGTCTATGTAAGACGAATGTGCCCTTCTACTGCCGAGCCCTACCCACCTGCTACGCTGCTGCTGCTGCTGCCACGGTGATCACGATGACTTATTGACACGCCCACTTGACCTTCGGTCTCTCCGTTGCATTTTGTTAGCTGACGCCGTTGTTTTCTAATAATGCGCTGACTGAACCTCTTGACTTATAATAAATTTACAATATGTTTGCTATTATGCTTCCGATTGAAAAATTTCATCGAGATTTCTATCTCGTATTGATTAAGACTATAGGATAGTGCGGTTTTTAGGACATTATTTTAATACACGCTGTATTATAATTGACAAGATGAATTGAAATAAAACATATGAATAGTTTTTTTTTAGTTTTGGCTTATGCACATAATAACTTTGTCATTTTTTGATTATTGCAGTTTGAGATCGCTGTAAAAGGAAGTAAGAGGATCGCATAATGAATTCTTTCTCACTCCAACGGGCTCAAGTGGTTATGCCTACGCGTTACACGCTCCATGGGATCGTGGCATAAGCA
>JAPYYV010019157.1:0-13444 GCA_030522625.1 Copidosoma aretas
ATGTCGGGAAAAAAAAATCGGTAAAAGGAGCATTCGGCAAATAATACATTCGGGAAAAAAAATTCGGGAAAGTGAATTCGGGAAATCGGGCGGCAACGTATATAGGTATGCACATCAAATTCAGAGGATCAGCAAAGTGCATATCGCCCATAAGGGATGTATTTTTTTCCAATTTAAGTGCCTTTCTTGTAAGATAATCTTTTTTCTACTTCTATCAGAGGTTAAAATTTTTGTTTAACAAAAAAAATACGTGCTTAGAGAGCGCATAATAAATATCTTTTAAAAAGATTTTTTTTAATAGAAAAAAAAAATTCATAATAATAAGTCAACAAGAACACTTTTTGGTAATTATTAAGTGATCTGTTTTATTATTTACATTAGTATGAAGAACTTACTAGCTGTGCAGTAAGAGAATTTATACTCTTACATAAAATACTATTTAGAGTGCACTTATCGAGCATTTTGTTTCCATTCATTTACATATTTACATTTTTAGTCTAGAGATTGAAATTTAAATGAATCCAATCAAGTGCAAAATAATTAAGGTGAGGCTCAGCAGAAGATTTTTATTTTAGTGTTTTGATGCATTCATGCTGGTGCATAGGAGTAGGATCATGTAAGCACTTTTTTTTATGTTGGGTCATCTTGAGCAGATAAACATACGTGGCCGTCTCAGAGGTGCATGTACAGCGAACAGGTATCAGTCGGCATCTTATTAGAAGAATCGAGTACGTACGAGTCAAAGCTTACACAGCTCTGTGCTCGTACATAATAGTCTATGCCTTAACAAAATTTTTTTTACTCTAATGCGACATACAAGCAACATCAGATGGAGAATATTTTTTCAGAGTGAAATATAAAAATGATA
Organism: Copidosoma aretas; assembly: GCA_030522625.1. Lineage (NCBI taxonomy): Eukaryota > Metazoa > Arthropoda > Insecta > Hymenoptera > Encyrtidae > Copidosoma > Copidosoma aretas. The sequence goes on from JAPYYV010019157.1 coordinate 869, forward strand.
AAGAGAGTCACTCTTTAGAAAAATATAACAATCATTTTGCATTTACACACGTATGTGTATATAGATCACTAGCGGTGCAGTACACTGTTTTTCTTTATTTATTTATTTTGAGAAAGGCCGTAAGATTTTTTTGTGACCTCCTAGTTTTGTGCACGTAAGGGCGCTCCCCCTTTCATATAAATAGGTTGCACGCCATGCAGTAACACAAATTGGGAGGGAGCACGCGTACGAGGCTGAGATTAGCAGAATGCCAAAAGCTGGGAGTTCACCGAGTCTAGACAGGCAGTGTCATTCAGTGATTGAGTGACTTCAACATAAAATAATGCATGCATGCAAATTCACCAGGTTTTTTGTACAATCAGAAGGAGTTCTGTGATGAACAGCAAAATTCAAGCTTGTCACTGTGACAGCATATCAAAAGCAGATAATGACTCATGCTGTACACACACTGAAGCCACAGAATAAGATGATGAGACAGAGTTCAATATGATTCAAGGTTTATACATAGGAATAACTTTACGGTTATATATTTTAGAGATAGTAGAATGTGACCAATTTAGTTAGAGAGGCCTACCTGTGATTCTTGTCAAGCAAACAAGTAATCTTAAATGTGTTAAAATTCCAAACAAACATCAGATTAATTCGTTCACGAAATAAGAGGGTCTAAACGGTAACAACCGTTGACAATAAATATCAATAAATAATTATGGGGAGATCCTCATATACATAATTCTTTCAGTATCTTGGAATAACTTCCTTTATTAATTGTCGCTAATTTCAGAGAATAGGAGTAAATTATTTCCCTTATGTCATAAACATTAATATATCACTGTTCATTAGAGCAATAAAAGAAAAAGAAAATTTAACACTATAAGAGATAATTATAGAATAATATTTCATTCATGGAAAATGTTCAGTGCATTTTATGTTATCAATTAGAGCATGATTCAGAAAATCAAATAAAATCGACAAGTTTAGATGTCCATGTCTAAAAGATGAAAAACAACTTTTGACAAAGAAGCAAATTTAGAGCATTAAACAAGCATGATAACTTATCGTTAATAGCACTAATGGTACTACTGGACAGGTTTATGCAGCAGTCTCAGACTGATACAGTTAAGTTACAGAGACAATAAAAATTTCAGACGTCAAGAATATTTTAGCAGAACTTTAGAAGCACACATCAGATTTTGGGAGGGAGGATAGGCTTGAACTTAGTTAAAAACAAAGCAGTCAAAAAAAGAATACGGGAAATTCAGAGGGTAACGTGAGTATTACGTAATTCAAAGTTACATGCCATGAAAATAAATTTCTTGGTTATTGAGTCATCAGATTTAGAAGGAAATCAGAGAAAGTTCTCTTGCATACCTTAAAAAAATATGCATGAAAAGTTTAATCAGATGACAACTGATAAATAAAAATAATAAAAACGCTCAGATAATAAAATATGTTCAAGATTTATTTTTGGCACAATTTATAATTATAATTGAATATGTGTTGTCTATGCATAAGCACATGATCAGTTGAGAGCTAATAGAGGAGTAGAAATTAGAACTCTAAGATCTTTATTTTGAGCAACGTTTCATTGGTCCAAACGCCAACCTTATCCGGCTCACTTTATTAGGAAAACAGAAAATACAACACGACATGTAGAACAAACATTAAGGCCATATAATTCAACTACAATATAAATATCCATATGAATAACTGTACTATGAATATTATAACAGTAAATACAATAAAAAACAAGTCTAGTATCATTTGAAAGAAATATTTGACAAAAGGTATGATGAATAGTTCGAATATTAAAATTTTATAGTATCAATACTCATAACAGTACTATTACGAAGATCGCAGCAGACTAAAGTGTTTGTATTTGAAAACACAGTAAGGTATATAAACGGTAAAAGTTATCAGATCAGAATACGCACGAACGAATTATACATTTATACGCGGTTATCGTAACTTACAGATGTGAGTTTTGTAAGTATTATTAAAAAATAAAGTATCTTCTTTTCTATTAATTGTGTGCAATGTAGAGTTTATGTGCCATTACTTAACTCAGACGGTTTTGTCTGTAAGGCTTGTGGTCCAAAATTTTAACTTCATCACAATTAAATATGTGATTGAAAACTCTCATGTGTGAGGTAACAACTAAGTCTTCATTGTAGTTCTTTTTTTTTGGTGCTTATAAAGACGTATTTTTCACTGGTCTTTTTGTCTCGTCCTGGTACTTAACAGGACACGAACAGCATTTAAATTCATCCACAACATTTGATCCATCAAGTTTGTCAATTCGGTCTTTGCCCAAGGTAATAGCACTGTCAAGTTTATTTTTGATAGTAGGAAGCAATTAAACATTAAATTTTTTTTTTTAATTTTTTACAAGAACTTAGAGAATCAGGGATGTATGAAATAAAAATATTGTTTTTTTGTTTCACATCAAAATTTTTAGAAGTTTTGGTATTGTGTAATTGGCTGAGCCAGGTTTGGATGTATTTTTGTATAAAATGCGGAGTACAGTCGTTTTTCAAACAAGATTATTTTCAATACTTAAATATTTTTGTGATGAAAGGATCTATCCAAGAAGAGGATGGCACGGTCAATCAAATTAAGTACGGTATTTATTTTTTAACGATAAGGGATGGTTATAGTGGAAGTTTGTTAACCTTATGGAGGCGATGCACAGTGGTCCCAAAAGCATTTTTTTGTTTTTATTTCTGTATCCTGCGCAAATTTTGACCAATTTAGGTGATTTTTTTTTTTTAAATAACAGGGAGATCCTAGTTTATGATTGATCACTGCCACTTTTTTGATTAAGTTTAACATAACCTTCAAAAAAAATGTTATAGCCAGAAAAATCTAAATGTTACATGTATTCTTAAGAAAAGTCATAATATATTATGTTTGCTGTGTAACCAAGTCGATACAAAATACTCTAGGCTATATCTTAAGACAACAGTCGATTCCACAGATGCAATTGAACATTACATAATCTTAAAATGGTATGATTTTTATTTTAACAATAGTTATTTATTTAAAAAATCTGCTTGCTCCTCGAATCTTAACCGATTCGGACGATTTTTTCTTTTTAATACAGTGAAGGACTTAGGCTATGACGTGTTACTACTATTTTTTTAATTAAGTTTAACATAACCTTAAAAAAAATGTTATAGCCAGAAAAATCGAAATATTACATGCATTCTTAAGAGAAGTCACAATATATTGTGTTTTCTGTGTAACCTAGTAAATACAAAATACTCTAGGCTATATCTTAAGACCACACTCGATTCCACAGATGCAATTAAACATTACATAACCTAAAAATGGTATATTTTTTATTTTAACAATGGTGATTTATTTAAAAAATCTGCTTGCTACTTGAATCATAACCGATTAGGACGTTTTTTTTTTTAATACAGTGGAGGACCTAGGCTATGATGAGTCACTGCCACTTTTTTGATTAAGTTTATCATAACCATCAAAAATCATGTTATAGCTAGAAAAATCTAAATATTACATGTATTCTTAAAAGAAGTCATAAATTATTATGTTTGCTGTGTAACTTAGACATTACAAAATACTCTAGGCTATATCTTAAGACCACAGTCGATTCAAAAGATGCAATTGAACATTTCGTCACCTTAAAATGGCGCATTTTTTATTTTAACAATGGTTATTTATTTAAAAAATCTGCTTGCTTCTCGAATCCTAACCGTTCGGACGATTTTTTTTTTAACAGTGGAGGACCTAGGCTATGACGAGTCACTGCCAATTTTTTGATTAAGTTTGACATAACCTTCAAAAAAAAATGTTAGAGCCAGAAAATCTAAATATTACATGTATTCTTAAAAGAAGTCATAATATATTATGTTTGCTGTGTAACCTAGTCATTACAAAATACTCAAGGCTATATCTTAAGACCACAGTCGATTAGACAGATGCAATTGAGCATTACATAACCTTAAAATGGTATATTTTTTATTTTAACTATGGTAATTTATTTAAAAAATCTGCTTCCTCCTCCAATCTTAACCGATTCGGACGATTTTTTTTTTCTTTTTGATACAGTGGAGGACCAAGTAACCCAATAGACTTTAACATAATAATCAGGGGACAAAACATGATTTAAAAATTATTTATTGTTATGAATAACCTGATAAAGAAAAATCATAGAACAAGCAATATATACTTAGTAACTAATTGTTTAAATCAGTTGAGATTTGAGGAGTGAACAGATTGCTTAGGAAGTAACCATTGTTCAAATAAAAATTATAACATTTTGAGGTTATGTAAGGTTTGATTGCAACTGTAGAATTGACTGTGGTATTAAGATGCAGCGTAGAGTATTTTGTAATGACTAGCTTACACAGCAAACATAATATATTATGACTTCTTTTAGGAGTGCATGTAATATTTAGATTTTTCTAGGTATACAATTTTTTTAAAGGTTATGTTAAACTTAATTTAAAAAATGGCAGTGACCCATCGTAGCCTAGGATCTCCCTTTTATCGAAAAAAAATCGTCTGAACCGGTTAAGATTCGAGGAACAAGCAGATTTTTTGAATAAAAGCCATTGTTAAAATAAGAAATATACCATTTTAAGGTTATGTAAGGTTTAATTGCAACTGTAAAATTGACTGTAGTCTTAAGATGTAGCCTAGAGTATTTTGTATCGACTAGGTTACACAGCAAACATAATATATCATGACTTCTTTTAAGAATACATGTAATATTTAGATTTTTCTGGCTATAACATTTTTTTTGAAGGTTATGTTAAACTTAATCAAAAAAGTGGCAGTGATCATCTTCCCGTTATTTAAAAAAAAATCATCTAAATTAGTGAAAATTTGAGTAGGATACAGATTTTTTAACGAAAAAAGGGCTTTTTGGACCACTGTGCGGTGGGCTTGACAAACCAGTTGGTAACAAATTTACCATCCCTTTGCACAACGGTACCATCCAAAAAATGAATACAGTTGTTAGATTGTGATCCGCATGTGAATTTCAGATGTTCTTCCTGTTCATTAAAAGTACTTAATCCTTACTCAACATGATTTTTATGTACGCAAATACATGTGTCGTCAGCATAGCGCTTATAAAGCGCATCTAATTATTAATATTAAGAGTTTATAGAGTGATCTCAGACAGTTTTACTGAAATTGTATCAAAGTTAACGCTTGGATTCTACAAATTCCATACATTTCTCATAATTATAATTTCAAGATTGAGAGGGAGAAGAGATATAAACATATTAGATTAAGCTAGATAATGATTTAGAAGATAATTTGTACTAATCAACACATTACAATCACATTTGAGACAAGCTATGTTTATAAATGATACTGCTTTGGAAGAGCTTTAGAAACTGTTGATATATTAAATAGGAGAAAATTACTATCATTGATATTTAATTTCATAAAATTCTAATGTTATACATCAGATGAGCTCAGAAACTTTTTAATTAGTGGGCCATCTACAAAAATCGTAGTTACTTTACAGTAAAATCTAACGATTCCATGATAAGCTATCCTAGTTTGATTTCAGTAAAATTATAATAGTATCTCTTTCATAATTAAAAGTCAGAGCGAACAAATTATTGAAAATAATGGATACTGACGCATAGAGAGGCGTATTTCTACATTTTTGTTCAGGATTAGATGTATTAACTGTTTATTTTTCAGAGGTCTATGTATTTGATATGCAAAACCACATTCCGTTCGAAATTAGTGAGATGCTTCTTTAGAAAAATATTAAAAGCATATCAGAAGTTTAATAAGCAAATCTCTTGGTGAAGTTCATTTTTGAAGAATAGACAACTAAACTGAAGTTCCCAGTGTCATATAATTTCATAAGTTATAAAAGGAGGAAATGGGTTAACATCTTTTTAGTATCCTAAACTTTAGACTTGATAGAAACTTTAGAGAGCTTTACTAAAGCTATCTAGGGGAAAATAAGAATACTAAAGCTTGACTCCGCTTTAATAATAGCATGTATTGCTAGCTACTAAAGCAGACACATATATATCTCAGAGTACTTTTAATCAGTAGCGTAACTAAGAATATGTGTGCCTTACCGCAATTCAGCAGTATTGATATGAAAATTCAGTCTTTATCTGAAGTCACTTTTAGGAAAAATGAGCTAGTTGACTTGCATATTAAGACTGTGAAACTCCATTTGCTTTATGGATATTTTCAGAGACAGAGTTGTTATAGCCTACCTGTGGATTTCACCGAAACAGGCCTTCTTCTCTGACATACAGAAACTTAGAGATTTGGAATATATATAAAGGCTCAATTTCATGAAACAGTGGCAAGATTGTAAAGTTTCAGAGGAGCAAATTTAACTAAGCAAGTTGAACTTGAAACAGAATAAAGAAAAATAATAGTTAGCAACTGAAACGAATATTGTTCTTCCACAAAATAAGAGTCCTAAAGTAAACATTATGGTTGACGTGGTCAAACTCGGAGGAGACAGACCAAAGAGAATAGAAACAGATCAGACGATGAAAGAAGTGGAACCGAAAATAAAAATAATGCTTTTACCAACTTTAAATTAAACTGTGATTAGATATAAAATTATTTGTAAATCCGTACAATTCATCGGAGATCTTAGAGATAAGAGGAGGTAGTCTCAACTAGGAGAAACGTATACTCCCATATACAGTTTTGGTGTAATTTAAATTGCACTTATATTCTTTAATTGATGTAACTTGGACGACAGTCAGATGTATGCAAAATTAACATATTTATTTGATACTCTTAGACACATTTAACAGAAATTAAATTCTTTACAGATTCGTCTTCAGAGTTAAAAAAAGGAAACATGTAAATAACTTAAAATTTTGGTTTGCGGCCTATGTCGTCTTAGAACAAATTAAAAAAAGTGAATGAACATTTTACGAAAGAAACCATAAAACTTGACTTAAAAAAATAATATTGATAAAACACCTTCTTTACCTACAGTAAAAATAATCAGATCTATATGATTATTTAGCTATCACTGCTAGCAGAAGAAAGTTGAATTTTGATCATAATCATTCGGTTAAAGTATCTTATACAGCCAAAATAATTAGGTACTAAAATTATCAGGGACAGAAACTACAGAACCTTTATGCCCACAAGATTAACCTTTAGAAAAAAGATTTCAGAAAGGTGACAAAGAATCTTTCTTATGATTAAATTTTAATCTAAAAAAAAAAACCTGACGGTAAAAAGACCAGAAAAAAAAAGAATCATAATGTTCAGAGGTTAATGAAGCAGAACTAGCGCAGAAAGAATAAATTTTATACAAAGATGCTTTCAGTGTTCCCTGTTTCATAACATACATGATATCGGACAACATTATCTTTTGCAGGAAAACATCTGTCAAAACATTAGCTTTAACTCTCAGAGAATAACAAAAGATATTAACAGAATATCAAAGGTTTGACATAAACAGATACATCAAATAAAAAAATTTTCTGTTGACAAGGCACCATAATCTAAGTGACAAAATTTCAAGCATTTGAAAAATTCACTCGTCAGAGTATATTGGTTGTAATAATAAATAATAGATGTAACTAAATTACCTTAAAATCTTAAATACAGAAAACTGTGAGCAAATAGTCCTCACTGCATACTAACTTAGGAATAAAATATCAGCCCTTAGATGTTCTGATAAGAGAAAACTCAGATTTCAGAAGTAATTCTTAACGACTCGAAGAGACGGAGTATCAGGAATTAAGCTTAAAGTCATCCAAGTTACTGTATTGACAAGCAAGCTGCGCCATCAAATAGCATCAGCAGACGCAGTAAGGCATCACCTATACTCAGCAGGGAAGCTCACGCAGCTCGCTCGCCCCACTTCACCGCTGCCTGCAGCAGCAAGCACACACTCTTCTACACTGCTGCTTTAGAGTAAACTTTACTTTACTTCAGAGTTTATACGAACTCTTTCTCATTTGGGCTAAGCCCATGTAACAGTTTAACTGTTAATATAAAGGATTATATTAAATCAACTATGTGCGTAGCTGTTGATTTCTGCAAATGCTTCCAGTCGTCCTTCCTTCCTGGCTACTCTAAGAATTTTATTCTAACTCTCCTTGCTTGGTACATTCGTTGCTATTAGCACTTCCTCGGCATTGCTGTTTACTTTGATCTCTTGCCTTCAATGCTAAACTTGCTAGCTGCTGGCTCCAATGGTCTGTTATTTCTGATAAATCTTTTTCTATATCATCTATTGGCGTAACCTCGGCGCAAAGTGCCATGATAAGTTTTGTCGAGCTTTTATCTTGCTCGAGTGTGTTGGAAAATTCCAGGAGATTTCTGCCTAGTGTGTCCAATTAGTATTTACGTATTTTGCGCTGTGTTTTTTGTACTGAAGATTCTTTTTCGGATGGTGTGCTTACCGCTTGTATGATTTTTATCAGTCATTGTCCTTGCGCATGTATGAAAATTTTTTTATTATGTGGTCCGAGCAATATAATTTCTTTGTTACTGTCGGTTGCCGCTATTGGGTGTAGTTTATCCCTTTTTTTGTTGGTTTGTCTACTGTCATTGGTTTACATCTTGGCGATTCTGTCTCTGGCCATTCTGACTTTAAGTCTGCGTCACTGTCGTTGCTTGGTACATAAACGCTTGAATTGTTATTTTCCAGGCATTTCATTCTCTTCACCTTGTTGTCTATCTTGTCTGAGTCGGAAAATTATATTGGATTCTTTCCGTCCTTCCTCACTATATTTTTCTCTCGTATTGTGCAGATCTTGAATGTCCTCGCCACTGGAGCGTTCGAGTCACCGAATTTATTTTTCTTCTGTTCATCAGTGAGTTCATATAACTCCCTGCGTGGTCGTTCAGAGTTTTTTTTCCTTGTTTTAGGATCAGGATGTGTGACAATACGTCAGGAGCTCTATTACTTCTTACGAGTTAAAAGACAACGTCGAATTTGTAGCCTTCTAGCTCTGCCTTGTAGAGAAGATATTTAGTCTTCTAAATCACAGGTTCAGTTGTTTAAATGTGTAGAAATGTCTCAATGCCTCGTGGTCGGTGACAACTGTAAATTTTTGTTTGTATTATTATGATACAAATTTCCTTTTTGCAAATACTATGGCAAGCATTTTTTCATCGTACGTTGGGTAGCGAAGTTTGCTACCTTTAAAGCAGCGAGATGCATATTTGCACGGGTGATCTTCGCCTATTTTACTTTACTATAATATTGCACTTAAGACATAGTCTGATGCATCCTTTGAAACTGTAAATAGCTTATTTATATCCGGCGCGGTGCCAAGAGTACGGGCTTGCTGAACAGAGCGTTAAAGAGAGTGGTAAATGCTTCTCGTTGAGGTTTCTACTACTCAAATTTCGTGCTGTTTAGTAAAAATTTTAAAGTTGTGTCCTTTTTGCGTTATTTTTAATAAAACGATGGAAATATCCCGTGAGACCTAAAAATTGTTTAATTCTCTTTGCGTTTGTTGGCCTTGGGTTGTTTTTTACGGACATAGATTTTTTGGGATTTGTTTTTATAATTCTGTTGCCGACTTCGTGGCCTGATAGTTTCTTTTTTTTTTCAGAGAATCCGACATACATTAAGTTTTATTGGTAGGATGTTATCTTCCAAATGTTTTATTAATCTTTTAAATCGTCCTCCGTGTTTTTTTAATAATGCTGTAAACAGCATTATGTCGTCCATGTATACTTCTATTTCATGTCCTTGTTATCCTGCCAGCGTCCTTGTAGGCTTTTGACAGGTTATGAGCACTTACTTGTTAAAATTATTATGTTAGTCCTTCTTAAGGCTACTGATTTTAACAATAGATATTTTGACAATTCTACTTGCGTAAAATGCCGCTTTTTCGTTTGTAATGTTGGGCTTTCTAGTCATACTGGAGGTGGTGTGTATCCTGTACTCAATATATATATATATATATATATATATATATATATATATATATTAATACACTCCAAAGTAATTTCTTAACGCTCTTGTTGCTAGTGCTATTTTCTAACCAGGAGCTTTAGGTTCATGGTAGAATTTTAGAAAAACTATGATCATCATCATCTGTTGCAACCACATTTAGTTGTATTTTATTAGCTTGCGCCAGCGGCTTATTTCGTGTATTGCTTGTGCCATGCATTAGCCATATCATTTCATGCTGTGCTTTTTCGCTCGCATTTACGTTATTCGTGAGATGTGGCTCACTGTATAGTTTTTGAGGTTAATTTTGCTCGCTGCACTTCGGCTCTGCTTCTTTTGCGGGCACACTGTTTATACTTTTACGAACCGCCGAGTCACGATGCCTAGAAATTACGATGAGCATAAGGTCTCCGAGTGTAAGTCATGTCTTTTATAGTTAGGTTTGACAGGTACATATGTCGTACGGTGGTCCTTTGTCTTTACTATTGGGGTTCCTACCATCGTAATTTCCATAATCATTATTATAATTATACGTATTATAGTTGTATCGATTATCTTGCTGTTCGTAGTCTCGCCATAGTTGGTACCGTAGAGTGCTGTAATAATTTTTTTCGTAGCTCTCGTTAAGATTGTAGCGGTTTTGCATGTATCTATTATAACTTCTATAGCTATTATTTTAGGTATTGTTAAAGCTATCTCCTCTTTGGTAATTCTGAATCTGCTGGTAGTGTTCTCGCATTTTCTTGCAAATTGTTTTTTCTCTTTCAGCGTCTTTCGCTCACGTGCGACATTCATTCGTGTTGTGATTGATGTGTTTACAATACGCGCAATCTTAGTCCTGTTTTTTCTTTCCATTACGAATCTGTTTAGCATTGTACGTCCGTAAACATTTTTTTCTCTGTATACACTAGCGGTTGCGTTGAAAGGTTATCGTATCTATCTTCGTATAGATTTGACTTGTATTTATCATTTGCACACCATTTTAGTGGATCTGTTTTTTTTATCTGGTTATAGTTACGTGGTAATATTGTTTCGTCTTGTGCTCTTGCCTAGGTTATGCCCCTGTAGGCATTCCGTTCTCCTGAAGAAGAGTAGCGCAGGGCAATTTCGCTTTCTAAATATGTCGCCACTACTACTTCTTCTTTTAATTTTGTAGGACTAAGGCATGCTACGTGATAGTTGTATGAGGCCCTTGGTACATCACTGGGTTGTTTTATCACCTTCCTTTGGCTTTTTTTTTTATTACAATTATTTGTGTAGAAAATAAGTCGGGATTAGATCATACGTGTTGTTATCTTATTATGTAGTGCTTGAACGCGATCGCAGTAAGATCCCACATATTCTATTTTTTTTTGTGTGATCGTTTTTTGTCGTGTTAAAAGTATGGTGGCGTTACTGATGCTTACGTACCTGTTTTTTTAGTTCCTTTTTCAATTTATTAACTGACGTAAAGTGTGGTAGAAGTCATATAAATTTGGCTGCTCTGCCTTTTAGCCTGTTAGCTAATGGTCTTTTGAAAAATCGCTCATGAAGTAGCTGAATTGTCTAAGATACAGTCATCGTCATTTGTTCCAAAAGAGGAAGTTGACTCGGTCATCCTCGAAAATTAGCACATTGCTGGCTAAATGGTCCAGCGTAAATGAAACGGTCAGTTATGAGTGCGTCTGTGTTTGACTTTTTATATCATGTGTAGGTAGAGCAAATTGATATTGTATATCTGCATGGTCATTAATTGTCCAATTTATATTTAACGTACCTACGAATTGATGTTGTGCTATTAAATCATTTACATTATAGTGGTTCCTACTTCAAGTAGTATTATTACTTGATCTAGCGTTTCATTGTGTGTAATTTCAGGTGTGAGCGATCGAATAATCTCGTGCATCTACAAGCGCTGTGTTTGCTTCTATGCTATCGACCGTTTGGTCGTGTCCCCGATAGACGGTCTTATTAGATCTTTTAGAGAGTGTTACCATCGTTACGGGTTATGTCGTGAAATGCACACTTCTGGGATGTCGTGGCCAGTTAGACTGCGCGTTTTTTTTCATCTTGCTATTTGCGGGGTTAACGTTTTCATCATTTTTATCATAGATATTTTTTGTTTTTTGTCAGCCTTTGGCCATTCCTCCCATGACTCTGGGTCGTGCTCTAATGTTATTCTAATCATATAAGCTTCTGTATTATCTGTTGAATCTTGTTGTGTATTGGTACAGTCGATGTATTGTGAGATGTCTATTCCCCACGTCTCGTTTATTTCAGTCTCTTGTATCATTTTATAACTTTTTTTTTTACCTTTCGTCATGCCTTATGAGTGTTTGACAGCTCTAAAATATTGAGGATTACGTTTCGCGGCTTTCCACTCATGACATTGTCTTGATTGCTTCGTGTTATTTTCTAGACGTTTTGTTTTTAGGGACGAGGGCTTGACTGCGTTGGTTCCAAGCTTTATATGTAAAGTGTATCATTACTCTGATCTTGTATTTTTTTCACTGTGGAGATAAATTCTGCTTTTTGTACTGCTTCGACCGCTCGTATTATGTATCTATTGCGTATGATCGGCTTCAGTCTGTTTTCGTGTTTTTTTTTTTTTTTTTTTTTTTTTTTTTTTTTTTATTTTTTTTTTTTGTTTTTTTTGTTTTTTTAGTGTTACGGATGTATTTATTTGATTTTGTTGGTTAGAT
>JAPYYV010019160.1:0-11152 GCA_030522625.1 Copidosoma aretas
CCCCTTGTTTTTTTTTTTTTTTTTTTTTTTTTTTTTTTCATCCGAGTATATGGAGCGCCACCGCGTTTGGGGTATCTTGATTCTTAATTGTGAGGGACGGTCGCGGTAATCTCGTTAAGTTATCGGTTTTCGATCGCTTTTTGGCCACGGTCGGACGGTTTTTTGCTCCGTTTTTTGGTGCTGTAGGTGGTTCGTCGACGGCTTCCGGAATTTTTTCAGTTTTATTGATTTTTATGACAATATGCATTATTGTATACCAGTGAGACTTTGCGCGCAAACTCTCCATACTCAGAGTTCAGTAAATAATTAAAACTCTTCTAACAAACTATTCATAAAGAAATTCAATACCTCAACTGTAAATACCGTCTACGTACTTTATGATGTTGGCACGATCATTTTCTATTCTTTAAACAGTATTATTTTTATCGTCCTCTCAACAGTTGTCGTAATGAAGTAAAGTTTTGTGAAAATTAAAACTGAAATTAAATTAAGTAGCTCATCAAGACGTGTCGTATAAATTGGTTCGTTAACTTTCGTCCACGAATCAATACTTTCAGGGCTTCTGTTGAAAAGCTTGTATTAAAGAAGTATTAAAGTACAAATGAAAACGTAAGTAAAAAAAAATGCAGCGTACTGCAGAGCTTAGAACTGTTATTATCAATCGAAATCTCCATAAAATTCATCTTTATGGATCCAAGCACTTGACAATGCGTATAATATTATTTCTTGTTATTATTTCAGTAAACGTCGTTGCAATAGAAGTTTTAAGCTGAAACTAATGGGATAACTTATTCGAAGGAAACAATATTTACTTTCTATATACTCTCATTTGCAGTTGCTTCAAATAAAAATTGTTTTCGTGTAAAAACATTTTATTTCAAACTTGAATACCCATAAAGGCTAACTGATATAGAAAATAATCCCAAAAGAACAACAGGGGTCCAGTGATTTCTGCACAACTTATTTTGTTGAACAAATGTTCGTCTACCTTTTTTTTTTTTTCTTTAACTTTTAAGGTAAAATAAGACTTTATACGTACTATATTTATGGATATGTGTTTGAATAAGATCAGCAGAATTGAAGGTTTATAAATAGTATTGATTTTTAACTATCTACTTGTTATTTTGTCGAATAAAAACGGAAGTAGTTTTCCACAATCATGAACCTCATCCACGGTGCAGATTATTGCGACTAATTAATCGCAATTTTTTCCCAATTTTTATAAGTGTAGAAAAAACTTCTTTAAACCATGTTATTGTATCGAAAAATACTCAGAGTAACTACTATGCTAAAAATTTTTTGGCAAAAGGCATTTAAAAGAAAAAAAAACTTGATCCAATTCAGGAGTCATGCCTCTCCCTCTCTCGCTAGGTTCCAATCAACAATTTTCCGTTGGTCTGCATACATGCCTGATATTTTCTCTGAACCATAATCAGCCATGGATTGGAAAAACAAGTAATGACCGCGATTCTAAAACCATCGTCAATCGTGCAATGCGCACCGCACATAACGGGTCAGGCAAAAAAAGCACAACTAAGTACCGGTGCGCGCTCATTACACGACGAATTAATATTAACGAGGCGTCGAAAAAATATCAACGACAGCCCACTGCATCAGCAGCAGCAGCGCCAACGGGCAGGCAGGCCGGATGACTGACTGACTGGCGCACTGCACACGTAATCCTCTCTCCCCCCCCCCTATCCCCCTCGCGTCGTCATCGGCGTGTCATAATGCACGTTTCGACGGGTTCTCCATTTCTGCCCCGCGCGTTTCGCAATTACCGCGCAAATTGCGCCGCCGCGCGAAACAAATCCGGCGAGTAAGCATCAGCGCCCGGCGATGATAAATCGTCCCAATCATCGGCGTTTCCGTTTCGGTGAGTTTGGAGCCCATGCATATATATGTACGCCCGTGCTGCGCGGTGCCGATCGTCCGTTTCGCGTCTTGTTAATTTTCCAGCTTTTTTTGCTTTTTTGCCTGTTACCCGGAGAAAGGTTGTTGTCTTGCTGTCCTGTTTTTTTTTTCCCCCCCCTCGGGTTTCGGTTCGACGGAGCGCGACGGGAGATATCGTGCACGAGGTTGAGCGCCGAAATGATGCTTCTATACCCGTCGGTCGTGACACAATTGAGCTTTCGGGGTGGAAAGCTCGTGCGCACTGTATTTGTTGAACAATACTTTTCCTGGAACACGCATCGGGTGTAAATGGCCCCCCTACCAAATCCAATCAGTCAGACGTTCAATTGAATCAACAGCAAACCGCGTGCACTGAACAGCCTTTCAAACGAAGATAATTCGTGCTTTTATTCGAATATTCGCACAGCCTGCTAATTTTACCAGTGCCCTCGTACGTGATTCATTAAAGTACAGCGCGGAGGGAGCCAGAAGCTGGAAAAACACCCCCCCCCCGCCCCGTCGACGAGTTCCCGACCCAATCGGCCATTTTTTTTTTGTCACCCCTTCCAAACCGATTTTATCCGCACCGCGCGTAAATTATTTTTACACAAATTTGCCGAGTGCGCCGCGCGCAAAACGAACTCTCGGCGGGCCAAAGTAAATTAGAGTCGCCGCCGTCACCGTACTCTGTGTGCGTCTCTCTCTCTCCCTTTCCGGCCTCCCGGGACGTGACGCACACAAATGAAAATGCAAATTTCGAGCGGCAGCACATGCGCGCTCCTGATTCGATGCCGGGGCCTTTGTATGCGCGTCCAGAAACATATAAGAAATCGAGCGAAGCGTCGTCGTCGATTGTTTGCGACTCGCGTAGTTTTTATTGAATCTTTGAAAACGAGTTGGTTAATTGGAGAATGCACGGAAAAAAGAAGGGGGGGGGGTGCCGAGGAGCTACGAGGAAAGGGTCGTTCCCAAGGACCGCTGGAAGGGGCGACGCCACGTGTCGTGTCCAAGATAAATTAAAGTCGCCGGCCGACCCGCCTCTTCTCACGCCTCATATTTTATTTTACTTTTAATTTTCCCCGAGCATCGTATCTCACCTTACACCGTGTACTTCTCATCACGCGTCGTCCGGAGTTGTCGAAAACGTACGTCTCGACTCCAGACTGGCGCATTTTTTTTTTTTTCCACCCTATTCACGCCAAAATCTCTGAATAATGCAAAGCATCGCGCGAAATTTTCTTCTTTTTTTTTCCACCCTCCTGCGCCTCTTGATTCGACGTCCTTTTTCCCTTCTTTGCCTTTTTTTTACCCCTGCGCTTTTCTTTCCTCGTCGGAGGGAATCGATGCATATCAATGTTGGCGAAGCAGTGCTATCGGCTGCAATGCACTGTGGAAAATTCGTTTAGCAGAACTTTATTGGAGATTTTTATTACCGCCTGTGGTTGTATGGTCATTAATTTCATAGGATGCGGACGAGCACTGCGTGACTGTGTCTCTGAAATTTAAGTGTGGATGATAATTATTCAGTTCGGTAGCAAGAATTTAAGTTTTGTTACGACTAACTGAAGATAATTTTGGTCCGTTGCCCGAAGGAACTTTACTTTTTATGGAGAATTTGGGGACAGAAAAAGATAAGCAACAACTTTGTTTTAATATTCGTTATTTAATTTCGTCCATTTTATTATGATTATTATATTTCACGAAACAAACACCATTTTTTTGCACTAATTACCATGTGAAGTACGTGAAAAAAAGACACATTGATTTGTTTAAATCAGAGAAGGTACGCACTGGCCAATAGGATAACAAGGTGCCTTGACACATGTGACCTGTTTTGGTACGCAAATATATCTGGTTTTACACTCGACTGTCAAGCAAGGGCACCATTTGGTATCTAAAAAATAATGGATTTACGACGTGATTTAGCTTAATCTGCAGTCAGTTTTAGCAAGAAAATATTTATTTGCCGTACTACACAAATTATATTACGTATGAAAATAAATTAGTTCAATAGCCACACAGATTGACACAAAAAAAAATCATTTTAAACATTCAAACAAGTTGAATAATGTATCATACAATTTTTCATGATGTAGCATTCAAGTGAGTACGAATAATGAATTGTTTGATGGAAAAAATAACTATTTTCTTACCTGATCTACATCTTTCCTCGTAGCAACACTTGCTAGCACAATTTCCATTGTGAGAGCACTGAAAATATTAACAAACATTTTATGCACCGCAGTTGGTAGAAGTATACGAATAATAAACACTGACCCACATTATGATTATAACTGCTTTTAAATTGTACTATGATTGTTATGACTAATAATATCATGCCCATAAAATGTTCAATAATTTTTAAAAATTATAAACTCACTTGCTTGCCCGAACCCTGGGCTGATACCAGTGAAATG
Source organism: Copidosoma aretas (assembly GCA_030522625.1). Lineage (NCBI taxonomy): Eukaryota > Metazoa > Arthropoda > Insecta > Hymenoptera > Encyrtidae > Copidosoma > Copidosoma aretas. The sequence continues at coordinate 4,311 of JAPYYV010019160.1, forward strand.
GCGAATATCGATAAAATTACTAAAATCAATACAATTTTCGGCTGCATACTTTCGCTAAAAACATTCGTCTTTACGTAAAAGAGTAAATTTATCCTCGGTGTTCGATAAACTATCAACAACCAGCTCACCTCTATCCACGTAAAGTTCACCCGAATAATTTTGCTACTCACACTGCTCGTGTTTTACCAGTATCATTTCTTTTATACACTTGCTGATAAAACGTGAATAAAAAAAGAGCTTCATGATTCTCTTGTACCTATTTGTTTACGCTAGTGATTTATGGCTGGAAAAAAGTTTTGCTTCAAGAAATTCAAATGAATGATAATGTCAACAAGTGATCGAGACATCTGCTGAATGATGATGCAATGGCGTTGCGATTAGTCATCACTGTCGACTCAGACTTGAGACAAAGCAAGTAATTTTACAACTGTTGAATGCTCGTCAAGTTACAGCCTGATACAAATATAACAAAGACCATAATCCACCGAATAACACGTATACGAACACTGATTATGACTCCAAAGCTGAGAGAGTTTGCAAAGTCAAGCCGACGTTCCAACTACCAAATTACGTCGAACGCAGAACTGCAGGCCAATCAATCCCAGTCCGCGCGCCAAACTTACAGCCATGCCATGCCGTACTAAATAGCAGAAAATAACAGCCAAGTGCTACGGCTGTTTGTATTTCAATCGGGGTTCGGATGATTTAGTACGCGCAAGACGCACACTCGACGAGCGGAAAGTTTGCTTTTGTCGTGCGCACGGCTCGAGGTACTCTCGCACGCATACTGCGTACTTGTATGGTACAGGCGCGAGGATACTGTTTCGTGCCGAAGAAGTTTAAGCTTCAATAGGAGGTGATTTGCCCCGAGAGTTCAACGCGCTAGACGTACAGAATATATATTACAAGGCAAACGCTGATTTTGTTAAATAATATGCACACCCGACAGAATTCAATTTGTTTCCGTGCAAATTGCCGGGCATATTATACCGATTATAGTTTAACATTGGCAGTGTTTCGTTGACGTTTGTTTCGCAACCGCACCCTCGGTGCGATTTAATTTAGCCGAGTGTAGCTACACGCACGTCGGGCGCAGCGCAAAGATCAAACAATCGCGGTAAATAAGTCGATGCAGCGCGACTCGGAACGCACACGAATATTTACGATCCCGCGCTCCTACAACGCGCGGGCCGAATCCCATCAAATCAGAGGGCTCAGCGAAAACGCGCTTCACGATAATGTACAGCGTACGCAGGTGCATGTATACCCCACCCTACCCGTGCCCATTCGTCATTTACGTCACGGCCAAAATCCTTCGCCCCATTCGTTCTTTCTGCCCACCCTCCCCTTGACCCGCGACCACTCGATCTCAATACGTCACTGGGAAGGGGGGGGGGGTGGGATACATCAGCGCGACCATTCCACTTTCACGGACGTCGATCCACCGGCTCTCTTTCCGTCGACCCGATGATTTACGCCGCCGTTGCAGTAGGCCCGTTTCGCGGCGAGAGCACACGCACGTTGGCGCGATCGAGCAACGGCGCCGGGGTGGCTGCGTCGTTCACCCCGAGCGCGCCGGCGGCTCATTTTATTCATCGGCACTGCGCGCAGGGGATGCTGAACGGTGAGTCAGAGTGACTCTATTTTCATCATAATCGGTATATTTATGCGCCCGGACGCTCTTCTCGCGGTCAGATCAGGTGCGGCGGTTCGCGGGCGTCGAGGCTCTGTCGGAGACGCGCGTGTCCGTGACGAGTGGCGGTTCCGACGAGAGTTTGCCGGTGAATTTAATAATGCGTCGCGTGAATTCGATTGGTAGCTCCTGGATTCGCGTTCGCAGTTTTAGCGGGAGGAAAGTTGTCAAAACCGCTGTGGGCGGGTGCGGTTCAGCAGCAGCGTTGGAATTTCGAAATTTCGTGGCGCGCACGTGCGTCGACATATTTTGGAGTTGATTGTCGCTGGACCAACGGCGGCGTGAATTATATTTTTCGGCGAAATTCAGTCATTGGTAGTAGAATGCACCGATGGACCGTATCGTAAAAGAGCACAATGATTGTAAATAAATCAACAATTCGAATAAACAGGTAAAAAAAAACAAAAAAACGTTTATCATAGAATGGCGTGGCAGCGCGAGAAAGTCGAAACGGTGCTGCTCGGGCATCATGTTTCTTTTCCCCCAACAACAACAACAACAACAGCAGCAGCAGCAGCAGCAGCAGCGAAAGTGTATCGCACGCAAATAGCGGCAGAGCCCCCTCCCTTCTCCGATCACGGCCGAGGAGCCGGGCGAAACTTTATCTCGAAAAAAGCGGGTCGAACACTCTCGAGCCGAACTTCATCCGAGAATTCGCGAAGTTCTCTTCGCACAAAAGCCAACCCCCGACGAGAAAAAACACCGCGCTGTTTACCATAAGGAATACACCGGACCCGGCCTTTCCCGTTTTCTTCCGCTCTCTTTTCCTTGGTGCCCTGCTCCGTTCAAAATTCAATCGTCCCCTATCGCAGGCGGGATAATACCCAATGCAGTCCCCGCCCAGTTCGAAACCCGCGAGCGCAATATCCGTCGAACCACCCGGCGTGAAGCGCCCCCCCCCCCATCGTAGTTCGAACGAGATCCAGTGCGGCCGCGGAGAAACACGCGCGCCACGGACCGAAAAAAATTCGTCCCGGTGGATCCGCGGCCGTGATCCGAGCCCAGTGATCGTGAAAGCCTCCGACGCGCGAAAGAGGCCCGGTGTAAATGATTGCCCCGTCGGGGTGAATATACGTATACTATCCAAGAGCAGTGCAGGGCGGAGGGGGGCGGTGCTGTCGACGCCGAGGAGTGGCTCGGCGCTGGTCCGCGTGTGCGTGGAAGCGGCGCCGGGATGATGCTGGGGGGGCTGGCCGTGTGTGGGTGGTGGGCTGTTGCGTCACGAGCAGCGCGCGGTTGGCCCAATTCCTCGGAAGAATCGATGAAAGGGTGCGGAGGCGCCTCGGAGGACCCGCGCGGCCCTCCCTGCCCCCCCCCCCTTTTTTTCTCTCGAGGATGACCCCCAGACACATTCTTTATGTTTTTTTGCCCTGCTCTCTCGGGGTACCCGAGTTTTTGCGTTCGTCCTTTGGATGCTGGGGGAGGGGGGGGGGGTCTCTTCTTCTTCCCCGTTTTGTCCCCAACGAGGTCGGCGCGTCCGCCACAATCCCCGACGTTTTACTTTAAACGCCGCCGGGAGACCGGCCGGCTAATGAGCTCGAGTTGATTTCGCACGCGCCCTCTGGGCTTTCGCTCTACTCGATTTGAGACTTCATCGGGGCTGCACTGCATTGGGATTTTTTTTGCTTTTTTCTTCAAAGTTGTCGAAGTCTTTGTTTGTTGCTTTTCAAGGAAGGATCGCTCCAACGGTCCAATGCTGATTAAACGGTAACGCGAGTTCCGGGCGGTATAGGCGGGAGGTTCTTTCGCTCTGTCGATCCGAGCTGTAGCGGGAACATTTCTGCGAAGCAATAATAAAGCACTCCAAGCAATGGAGAATTTTATTTTAACGAGCGTAGCTGTGACTTTTTGCCATGGAGCTGGCGTTGTTTATTTTTTTTTCCTACGAAGCGAGAGTTTATTTGAAACTATGTTCGTGGAATCTGGCTTTTCCACGGTTTATTGCAACCGACGAGAAATTCGCATCCCTCTGGTACACGCGCGATCGCACCATATGAATTTACATTGTAGCTGGTGAAATTTTTGTTCAATTTGCGCTTCGTAACGAAGCTTTTATTTCGCGCGGTTCGGTGGACGTATCATAATTGAGTATTGCTGATTTATTAACTTCATGTGCGTTGTTACGGCACTCTTGCAAACTCAAAAAAAGTTGGTTTGATTTATTTTCATCAGTTACTAAAATTGTAATAAAAAGCGTCGCCCAGGTACTTCAGAATTTATTATGAATGCGTAGAATTTTTTCAAGAACTGTAATTTTTCGTCATTAATTAATCCTCGTAAACGGTGGTAATAAATTGTGAAATTTAATAAGCGGTGAGAATTCGTAAAGAAGCTTGCTGAAAAAACGTTCGAGAGCTTTATGAAAGCGTATTTTTCTTTCTTTCTTTCTATTATGAAGCTTTCTTTCTCCTTTGTTTGACTTGTAATTATTTGCCTAAAAAATTTCCTGTGAATTTTCAGAGTTGATTAAACGCATGGATACGAAAAATGTTTTATTTTTTTATCAGTAGAGCCAATTGGATTTTTACATCACAGGGTCATTAAATATGCTGGCTTGCGCAAGTATATCGTTGGCGAATAATTCAACATACTTACTCTAACGCGCATTATAGAATCAACATACCTAATTATGTATTTTCGTGAATAACTTGAATCGAACTCGGAATCGAAGGCATACAAGTGTACTATATCGTGATTTGAATACTGTAGTTTCATCTGCGGCCGCGTGGTGGCGTGTACCTCTAGTTTCGTAATGTTTTCAACTTAAAATATTTTACAAACAAAAACTCTGATCTCGAACAAATAATGCACTATATAAGTTGATGTTAAATAGAATTAAAAAAATATTCTGTTGAATTTATTCATGTTTAATAGTCCTCAGCCAACTTTCATGAACATACATGCAAAAGAGTCTTACCCGCAAGTGGCGAAAATGGAGTCTTTTTAGTATATAAGTGCACGAAGGTAGATCACTTGCGTATTGTCCGATGCTACCCTCTAACCACATAAAGGCAGAATGAAGTCAAGAAAAAAACAGAAATAAAAAAGTCAGCGAACGGGAGTGGTAGCGACTGTGACAACATGTTTTGTCATTTTTGACAAACTTCCCCGTAATTATGAAATTTTGTTTATCGAAAAATATAATTGTCTGTTCATATAGCGCATATAGCTTTTTTGTGATTTTTTTTTTGGGAAATCCATATCAAAATCCATAATTGTGTACCGATGCACATTCTAAAAAAATTTTAGTATCCATATATATGTTTATATGTATACATACGTATGCGCAGTCAAGATTCAAGGCACACTTCACGCTATTTATATACACATATTTTTTTTTATATGCATTAAAGTGCTATACGTCCGGCTCTTTTCTAAAGGCACTGCACTCGCCCAGGAGAAATTCCTGTGGGGTGGGGAAAAACCCACTCCGGAACGGCCCAGTGTATTGCCCAAGTTCGGACCGGGTGTCTATGTCCAGGTGTAGGGGAATAATAAGCACCGGGACCAAACTCCTGCACACCTCCCGCTCACGTTGTCCGTAACGTAGGAGAAACAGTTAATTGAACCTCGAAGAAAAACAGCGTAAGTAACGGCGACACTAGAACCAAGTCCCCCCCACCCAAGCCCGTACACTGCTTTATTCCGGAGATCGACGAAACTGCAACTCTATACCGCTGCACCAACGTGTCCGTCTGATGTACATACATCAACGTTGTTGGTCCAACAAAATCAACTGATCAATCAAATGCCGTTATAATTAACGCTGCGCTCCTCGAAACGCCCCGTAGCATTAATTAACGAACTTACATATTTGCCCACCCACTCGACGAATTATTCATCTCCGCGTGGTGTAACAATCGAAAGAAAAACATCCCCCGTGGAGATTCCGATGGATACCAAACATTCCATCTCACTCACCGGAATCGAACGTTACACACACGCACACACAGACCAGAAATAATTCCAGCAGACGCTGCGCACGCGAGAGAACACACATGCGCATCAGCTAGTTTGAATAACAATGGCACTGTGCTCGCCCGATTTCACGGCTCATCAAGCCCTGCTCTCGGTCGGTGTAATATGTATGTATAGGTACCCCCGTGCTCCGGCCCGTCATACGTGCACTGCGCCGTATCATCCTATACGCTCGCACGCGGAGAGGGAGGGCCGTACATACGGATCGTACCGCCCCAGAAACGATTTTCCGTCAACTCCGTCGCACATCCATCCATGTATACCGCACACATCCGTTCGCGGAAGATGAGCCCTTAGGTTGCATCACAGGAGCGGCCCGTCGATCAGAATTACCGATACGCGTCGTAAGATGGCTTTTCCGAAGCTCTCGTACACGCTGTACCCGTCTCTTGTACACTTGCGAGTGGTTTTCCGAGTGAAAACATTTGTTCCTAGCCAAATTTACATTTTTTCCGCCACGAAACGACGAGAGGGCGTTCGGAAACAGTATACCTACCACGATTTCGAGGTATACGCTGTTCTCGACTCTGTCGACGAAAATTAAATTTCGCGATCGCCGAACTCACGGGTGAAAAATTTAAGCCCAAAAACCGCGCGCCCAGCGTACCGTGCAGGGGAGGGGGAAAAAAGCGGGGGGGGGGGGGGCCGTCAAACAGCCAGGCCCGCCCGGCCGGGAGAACCCCATACGCGAAAATATGCAAGCGCGCCCAGCAGAGATAACATATTACGCGGATCCGGCAGAGCGGTCGGGAAAAATCTCGGGTCCGCGATACGGCTTTTAACGAACGGCCCTGTGTTTTTTCGAGCGATTTCCCCCGCGCACTCGCCTGTGTTTGTCTTCTTTTTTTGTTCCTCCCCGTGGAAAATCAGTTTGCAAATACAGAGAGGCCGTGTACGCATCTATCCGGGGAAAAAAGGGGCAAACGGTGAATAATCCAGCGATCGCGCGATCGAGTACCGCAAATGCGTGTTTGCGCTCGCAAAAAGGGGAGCGGCAAAAAGGGCTCGAACGGACAGCCAACAACAAATATACACACGCCCAGGTACATCCGCTAAGGGCTGTGTGCGGCGAGGCGCGTGTGTACCCGGCAAGTACTTACCATATAGTACCTGTATAGGCAGCGGGGCGGAGGGTGTACACAGAGAGAGAGAGGGGGGGGGGGGGAGGGAG
>JAPYYV010019163.1:0-19072 GCA_030522625.1 Copidosoma aretas
AGTGCGCGCGCACGTCTAAAGGTCCCTTTTCATGCTTAAAGCTACAAAGCTACAATTGTATCGTTAATGATATAAAGTTCGATTAGTTCCAACTTTTTAATCATCAACGCTAGAACACAGAAATCACTATATATATAGTTATACAAATAACACAAGAATTTTAGCGTTGTAGCGTTGTAGCGTGAGCATGAAAAGGGAGGACCTTTACACATTAACATTGAAAGATCGATGAGCTTCGGAAATATTTATCTACTTATAACTTTTTTCAAATTAACTCCATCGATTTAAAATTTTACATACACTGTAAGCAGATACTACTGCACTATTGACTGCAGTTTTGTCAAAATCCGACTGTTAATTTTATCAAAATTTCCTAGTTGAAGAGTTACGTTTAGTCAATTTCCATAAGAACTCATGCTAAGTTGACAAAATTTGTTTCGTTTATTTCTTGATTCAGAAGAACCCGAAGGACTTGAAACTTTTGCATGAATGTTTTCTATACTTTTTTGAGCTTGTTTACAAATTTTTGTTAAAAACTGACTGTTAATTCCTTAAGGCAGTCAACCTCCTTAAACCGAACATGATATAAGCACCATCAGAAAGGCTTACATACTTTTGTTAAACGAACATTAACTGCCATCATGTATATTACGTATCACTGCTAAATTTGTTTTTTGTTGGGATAAATAAAGAATGTTTCAAATAATAAAATATTAACTGTATGTTATCTATATGCTCACATCATTACTATTACATAATAAAATACAATTTCTTCGTAAATACTTGCATTATAATTTTAAAATATTTGATACGTGTGTATTGCGTTTGTACAATGAAAAAAATGATTTTCTGCAACCACATTTCTAATACTATTAATTGATTAATATTCTACGGTCTATTTGTAATTTTTCCATTTGTATCTATATTATGCGAGGTATCATCTGAAATCATAGGATTTTTACCATAATACAGGAATTGTTTTAATGTGTTACTTATTAATTACGGTTACAAATGAAAGATGTTTTCAGGTTTCTCCATAATGGGTTGTTTATAATTTGCAAACAGTAATGGCAAATATCTCCTAATTTTTCAGATTTAGGGAGGTAAATAAGGCCTCTGATGCAATCAGCGGGTTTTGACTTATTTAATAAACTACACATGACATCTAAACTACTCCCGCACAAGCACCCTTAAAGTTAAAAGTATAGTACACCTTCACAGTAAGTATAATTGACAGAATTATATTGTTTATGATATTTTATATTCAAAAGACATGGTATCCGATTGGGAGATTTTAGCTCATCACACCTCTATACACCTCTTTTTTTTGCACCAACTGCATGAATTGGTTGCTCTGCCCCATTCCTGTAATAGTTTGTTAATGTCAGATGTACTTTTTTTTTTAATTTTTCCTTATTTTTTATGTGTTTTGAATATCTTATCAAAATGATTGTTGGACAGTTTATTAATTTATGTTAAAAAATAAATGAAAAAAATTTATAAAAAAAGCGTTATAGAATATTTTAATTAAAAGTTGGATACAAACTGCAATATAGAAGGAAGTGATAAGTAGATACCTCACAGAGGTAGCTCTTGTTTAAGTTGATACGGTAAACGGATCGTATGAACAAGGTTAGGCGTTAAATTTATTTTTCAAAATGTTTGTTTTAGAAATTAAAAATGCAGTTTCGTCAAAAGTTCTGAATGGTGAAAGATTTGAAATAATTAATTTAGTAACGTTTATTGTAGACTAAATAATTCAGACATTGATGAAGTCATTTACATATATAACATATTTTTTATATATAGTGTAAATTATGAATTTTTTCAGATATTTTAATCTTGATCGGTATCAAATAAAAAAATTTTGTGTAACTATAAAGAAAAAGCAAGATATTAATAAACTATGGAAACAGAAACTTTTCGGCTGATCTGTCCGATTGTTGTAATAATGTATGATTATACTATGAACGTTATCCCGAAACACAATAGATTACTGCTTGAATTCTGAATTACTAAATGAATTATTAATTATTAAACAGTTTAAGCGGGCAATTCTATTCGGTTGTTTAGTCTTAGGTGCTTGGTTTTTATTTTATTTGGATTCCGTATTTAGCTGAATTTTACGGGTCTTTCAGTATGTATTTAATCAGCGTTATAACTGACGTTAACGTGTTTTATTGCCTGCCTTAGAAGAGCCAACGTAGTTATTCTTGACGTAGTAGTAGAACATGGTATTAAGGCAAATTTTTTCTTTATCTTAAATATAGAGATCAGCTGTCATAAAATGTAATTATTTTTCTATGTTGACGGAAGCATGTGCACTCCAGCCAACCTTGTCCATTAACATTATGATAGAAAGTATAATACACCTTCATAGTAAGTATAATACAAAGAATTATATTGCTAATAATATTTTGTATTAAAAAGACATTTTATGCGATAATGAGATCTTAGCTTATAACTGTCAAGGTATAGTTTGCTAGATTTCAGCACAATTATGGTTTGCACACACTTGTTTTTTTTTCGCACCATGTGCATGAATCGGTTGCTTTTTCCGATTTCTGCAATTGGGTGTTATGGTATAATATAGGGTATTATTCCATGTACTTTATTCCGAAACACAATGTACTTCTCTGCTCACACTATTAGTAAATAAATGATCTGTTAATTGACAGTGTAAGCGGACGAGTCCATTTAGTTATTCGGTTGTAGGTGTTATATTTTATTTTTATTTCTTATTGTGCTCGAGTGTACGGGTGTTCTGTTATCTGTTTCATCAGTTGTATAACTTATGGTCACGTTTTATTGTTGTGCCTCTGTTTCTTAGCCAAATAAGACGCGCGGGCAAAACAGAAAATCTCGAGTGGCTTTGAATGAGCGACTTTAGCTGCAATCGGTTGTTTTTGGCTCTCACATGATCAGCTGTAGTTTTGGCTAACTTTACATATAATTGAAAGAAATACCAAACATCGGTCGATTCTTAAATAAAAGATGAAAAATTTACCTTTGAAAACCATTTAAATGTTCGATAAGCTTCAGGCAATGTTCTGTACACATTAGGAGAGAGAGTGTGCACAAAAACTTCATCCGTCCATTTTCTCCATTTTCGCTCTTCACTGAAAAAATATCATTACTTCATAGTAGCAAGATAATAAGTTTATGCAATGATTGTCAATAAATAAAGAGAAATGAAACTTACACAATATTGTCTAATGATTTGTTTTGTGGTATAGAATCTTGATACATAAGAAAATATTTATTAATAACTTCATTATGCAACTGTCCTTTTTCATCACGTACTGCTATCATCGGATAATATGATACAAGATCTTCCATTCTTTCTGTTTTGTCATACAAATAAGAAGTTAAAATTGAAACGATCATAGAACTGTCATTCAGAGGTTGATATCCATCAGTAACTTTAGTAAGAAGAATAGGTACTTTTCTATAGTTGGACCAATTTATCTCTTGCCTGAGTACTGGATCAACTTCAATAATATCATAAGATAGTCCATAATAATCCAATAAGACTCTTACCTACAATTATATTTGTAATGTATTACAGAATTCCGAACAAAATTTATATTTCTTATTTGCAAAGCAGTTTGTAAATATTTTTAATCTACGTAAATTTTGATACTTCTTATAATACCTGAGATTGTGATAAATATATTGGAAAGTAATCGAAATCTAGTAAGAATTGAATACGAGACTTGAGCACAAACGTACAAAAGCTGCGCTGGCTAAAACAAGGGCTAAGCCCAAGCGGTGTGCTGTGTGCGCTACAGCTGTGGCACGAGCTCAGCCTCACGAGGCTGGACCCCGTATGCTTTTAGTTTGACTTAACTAAACGCTTGATTTTAGGATTGCGAATGTTCAAAAAAAAAGTTACAATTAAAGATACTCACATAAATATAAAAACTTTATGATAAAAAACAAAATACCTGGAGATGCGTTTATATTACCTGAGAATGAAATGGTATAAAGTAAAAAACAAAAACTCAATAAGCACTACATACAATTTTAGTAATGCAAACAGAAGATTAAAGGTTGTCATTGAATTTCAAAAGTGAATTAATACAGATTTGAGACAATACAACAGTCACAAAAAGTTATTTCCTTGCGGTTAAAAGACACTTCATTATGGAGGTCACAATGGTAAAAAGCAATAAAAAAAAAACTATTATTTACAAAAATTGTGTACTATTCGTTAAATTATGAGTCACCTCGGAGATGATAAAGCGAGAAAACAAAAACATATAGAAGTTTATTTAAAATTATTAAACATTTTACATAAATATGTATCAATAATCCTGATTGCTTTGACAAGGTAGACATTAAAAAAAAAAAAAAAAAAAAGTAAAGGATACACAATAAAAAGTACAGATTTACAGACGAAAATTTTTAGGCACAGGATATGTAATGATTTATAGATGAAACAAAGCACATGAAGAAGATGAAAGTTATTGGCCCAATAAGTTTATAAAAAAATTGTTGAAAAGCGTTACGGCCGAAATTAATTTTTGCAAATAGGCAATAGACAGAGATAAGAAAAAATTCAAATAAAGAACATACATTTGGAAGCATCGACATTAATACAAATTGTATATGCATTGAATAATATCAAATTTTAGTTAAATTTAAAGACGCAAAAATGACACAGAGATAAAAAACTCTAAATAAAGAGGTTTATCAAACATATCTACGAGAACGTAAAGGAAAAGAAGTGCTGAATATTCGAGGATACATATCTTTAGAATTAAAAACAAATACCTAAAAGCAGTAATATAGACATAAAAACGATCACAAAACTTAAAAGAAATAGATAAGCACAACTATCAATCAATCAGTAATTAAAATTTTTTTACTTTGACTACAATAAATAATAAAGAAACTAGCACTTACATAAGAGTATCGTTACTATAGTCAGGAGACTAACGCTAAGATATAAAAGCTTTAAGGTAATATAAGACAAATGCTATGGTTATATTGTACTTTAAAAAAAGAAACTACACGCATCCATGCTATACCAATTAGATATGCCGAAAAATAACTAAAATTAAATATATATTTATAGTTATTGTAAATTATAATTTAAGTTGAAAATATTCACAGAAAAGCTAAATTGACGATGAAGATTTCAAAAAAAAATTAAACCTCTGACAATATTTTATAGCAAGAATTATTATCCGGTTTTTTTTGGGGGGGGGGGGTGGCACGCGAAGTGTACCAGGACGAATGCCGACGTCCTGCCGCTACGATCCTCGATCGGGCCTGTGCCGCCCAAAAACCCTCCGTGTCACGCCTCGTGAACTATGCAGGCCACTGCGGGCCTGATTTTTCTACCGGCAGCTAACGGGGGCACCCAGTGCACCGCGGACTCGGCTCTCCAGGTGCGCGTTTCCCATACGCGCGTCGCAGCAATATAGGCTCCCACCAGAGCACTATCGTTACGGACAACGTGAACGGGAGGTGTGCAGGAGTTAGTCCTGGTGTTTATTCGTAGACACCCGGTCAGGACTCAGGCAATACACCGATAAGTTATAAGTACCTTCCTACCCCCCTCCCTGTCATGGGGAGGCCGCCCATCCCCTTCTCGCTTTCCTTTCCCAACTGCTCAGTGCCCAGAGTAGTGCCCTTACAATAGGAAGCGGACGTATAGCAGGATAATATACACAAAAAAAAACATCTATAGTTATAGGGCGGAGGGGCAAGACGTCATACACACTTATGCACACAAAAGACAACAACTCGTATTACTATTAACTAACAACTGAATATATTGTATTAAATATAAAATAGTACAAACGGAATAATGTGTGTGTGTGTATACGTATAAATACACCAAGTACCTTCTGCTCCCATTCTTCGGCGCTCCTCTCTCCCCACTCGCAGATATATTATACGAATCATTCGCGGCGGTGAGCGTATAACAGCCACACCATTACAAAACATATTTTTTTGGGGCCTTACTCTCTGCTTGTTACGCGCACTACCACCCGTTCCAGAAATAGAAAGTATTTTTGTTACATATTCGTGATAAAAAAATTGTTCATTCTAAATCTACTCAATCATGATCTAATTTCACCACATTACCATATCCGCAGATACCCAACAATGACTGTATAATACACGTCTGCTAAAATATAATTTATTCTCGTTAAATTTTACGTTACTTGATTATTAAATTTCATAATGTCTTCTAATAAAAAAATAAGCGCCATTTGAATACAATTTTAATAGTTTTTTTTTTTTTTCGAAAGATTGAATAATTTTACCTGATACACTTTAATATCTGAAATAGTAATTATTATTAACAATTTTTTTTGGACTAATGTTTTCTTATAGTGTCTCTAAAGCAAAGTGATAGTTTTATTTACTCCTCATATACCATTGGATTTTACTCATGTTAACATCAAAATTTTTTATAGAGTACAATTTTCCAAACAATGTGTTGGGAAATAACTTATCTTTTCCGTTTTGTAATACGATTAAATAAAAAACATCATTTCGGATGATAATCTATACGGTAATTTGTGATGCGATATTTTTTTAAGTTGATAATTGTTTTTTGACAATATCTGAATACCTTTAGAGTAAGTACCATTAGTTTATACGATATTTAATATTAGATAAATTTTCGATCTTGGCCTATTAGAGTAATGATGAACCTTTTTTAAAAACATAAATATTTAATTTATTTTTATGAAGTAAAGTAAACTGAAGTACATGGATGCAGAAAAAATTGTCATCTTACAAAGTTTAAATTAACAAAAATTATCAAATTATATTATCAAAAAAGGAAAAAGGGTTGGCTTACAGCATGACTCAACCCATATAACAATGAACCCATATACATAGCTCGATGGGAACACATCACTGAATTGCCGAACATACGATATATTTTTAGAACGAATAACGCACTGTGAGTACGAGCAAGTAAGGCTTTTAAGCCAACGGCTGATACCTAACGAACGAATCAAAAATTTATTTGTTCGTAGTTTAAATCCCTGTTGTCCGCCCTTTATCTTGAAGTACGGACCACCCAACACCAATTTTAGGTGCATAAGAGTCAAATAAGAATCGTCTGCATTATTGTCTTTTTACACAGCCTGTTATCTTTGTCCTTATGCAATTCACTGTACTGTATTTACGCAAACGAAGAAAGTCACAAAATTTTCCTATGACTGAAAATATATTCAACGTTGAGTATATTTTTAAAAGATGATCATTAATGTTTCGTGGGGTGCTGGCAAGACAAATACAAAATTTTTTCTTTTAAATTGAAATATTAAATATTTTCCGGCTGGTTAGTACGAATTTTTTGAACTTAAAATGTAATAGTTTTTTTCTCTTATAGTGCCCTTCAAGCAAACCATGAGAAATCTTAATTTTTACTACTCTTACTTTAAAAGCCGCTGTATTGTATTCTATGTTTATTTCCACGTATATCCGATTTCTATGCTTTTACGTTTCTATAACCAACGTATTCCTTTCTCTCCTAATCCGACATACCTACCTCAATTATCAATTCCATCTTTTCTAACTCCCTGATATTTCCCTTAGTATCAGACCCTTTCGTACGATCCTCTAGTGCCAAGTTCCCCATAGACGACTCGGGCATCCATCCTACTGGGTACTATTTGCAGGGCGCAGCGATCGTCTCAAGCACACTTCCCCGGCAGGTATCAGATTAATGGAATAATCTTCTCCATTACCTATCTACCTTACCGTACCGACTGTTAAAATCGATAGTGACTTTAGCGACAAGCTGGCCAGGTGTTGGCTTTTCCCCGGAAGGAAGCCCCTGAAGGTCCAGATATTGTTCGGAGAAATCCACTAATCGTCTTAAAAATCAGATAAGTGGTTTTTCGGTATCCTGGGTTGGATATAGTAAAAATTTTCGAGGCATGCTTCATAAGTATTGTTTTAATATTGCTGTCCCTTTTTTACCGAGCTTTCAACCAAATACAGACATTTTGTCCTTGAACGCTTGATTAAAGATAACTAGAATATTTTGAATTACACTGATGCAAAAACTAAGAGTTGTACGTACATGACTAATCATCTGAAATAGTGTACAATATTGAAGAATGTTTGTATTTACTTTTTTTGTCTTGTTGTACACTAATTATTGCTATTCGGAAAGCGAGGTAAAATTCACACAAAAATACTAGGTACAGAAATTTCTTAAAATCAGACAACTTTGTTAGCATTACACCATGCCAACCAAGAGCTAACAGTAAGCAAAACATATGATGAACCATTTATAGTTGTAACAGCAAAATAATTAGAACCTTGATTTGAACACGAGTTCTCCATATTTTAGAGTAAACGTTCTACTATTTAAGCTACTTATATCTTTCACAGCATTTTATACTGAAGTGAATGTGACGTGACTAAGAAAAGCAATATAATAGTCTCTCTACCTTACTTACAAGTGTTTGTATCGATTTATTTTAATTCAAGACTGTAAGAAATTAAAAAAAATGAAAATAGGGGAATGAAAACGTGTAAATGCATGGGTTATGCAACATATTAAGATGATAATAGATCCAATGATAAAATTGGTACAATTTCCCAATCGAAGCATTCAATAATATACGTGAAGGCCTACCACGTCATAAATTTCATTAATAAATTAGAGTAATAGTTGAAATGAGAAGTAAATAAATTATCCATTACGGTTTATGTTACGGAACACGATTAAAAATAACTGAATCATCATAGTATAATATAAAAGCCGAAATCAATACTGATGAGAAAATAGTATACAGAATTTTTATTCCAGAAATATTTTTAAATACAGAATATACATCTAGTGCAATCCATGCATTTTCAATGACAATCAACAAATCTTAAAGTCAAAGTTTTAGCCATAGAGGTTTACATTTTATTCAACCTTTATTTGCCCATATATACGTATATGTAGCTTTACCAAGTTGCAAAAATATAAATGGAATTTTTATAAGAATTGGAATGAATAGAATAAAAATAAGTTTTGTGCTATTGACGAATAAAAGTAACGAAAAACGCCCGGAAACAAACGAAATATTAAGATGTTATATTTTATGATAATACTGGCATTCCATAGTAAAGTAGTATGAAGAAAATAATTAACTTATTTTATTGAAAAAACTAAAGTTTTGTGGGCGCTGAATGGATAACGGTGCCATTTACAGTCAACAACAGTTAAAAGCTTTTTACATATACAATATACATTTTCATTAGAAAACATATTATAAAATATATTCAGACGTCCATTAACCTGAAGTTAACGCTTCTTAGAAATCGTCAAACGCGATTTATACTAGCATTAATGTAAAAAAAATAGTAATTTTTTATTCAGCGTCTGGACTTGATTCGATTTTAAATACTAGCTGTATTTATATATGCACCTACTAAATATGCAATCTATTTTGAGCTGTAAGATATTGCAAAAAAGGATAACAATTCTTACAATTTCTTCAATATTAATAACTTAAATGAAAAGGATGAAATACAAAATCCTGTATGTTAAAATTTATGAACTTATTCATTAAAAACTTATTCATTAAAATAGTATGTGTAAAAAATGTTGATGCGTGAAGAAAATTAGTTAACTTGTATATGTACACAAAACTTTTTTTTTTCCATTTTAAAGTATATAGAATGTTATTGGTCACGTCATCAAGAATCGTTTTTACTTATTCTTTAATTAATATAACTTTATTTAGTTTAACTAAAATAAAAAAAAATTGAAGCATTGAGTTCTCACATAAAAAATATTTTTTCATGTTTGTATTCTCCAGTTACTGTTAAATTATTTAAATTAATTTCTATAAGATATTTTTCTTTTTCTATCGTCAATTCATTTGATAAATTTTGATTTACATCCTTATAGGACACCACAAAATAGTTTCTAAATACAAAATTTGTGGGGGTTTGGGGACAATGAAAAATTTAATTACACAAAAGTAACCGAAAAACTAAAAAAATTATACTTTGTTTATTAGGGGTGTTAGGTAAGGGGCTGCTGTGAGTCTGGATTTTCAGGCTTAGACTATTGGATAAATGAGCAAATAACCAAATTGAATCTGTATGGGGTAGGCAGGGAGCGGAAAGGGGGGAGGGGGGGGCAATGAAATATTTAACGAAAGAATAAGTACGGAGAAATTGAACCAACATTACTTTATTTTATAGTGGGGAGTTTTGGGTCATTTGGTTTGGGTTGTTAGACGAATATTTTGGTAACCCAATAAAATTCGTAGGGCCTGTAGGGGCGTGGACACATTTATCTTAATAAAAACAACGAAGAGACTAGTAAAATTTTACTTCATATTGTAAGGGGGGGGGTTGGAGCTTTAGGATTAGATCAGTGGATAAATAATTTATTATAACTTTTGGAAGGCTGTAGCGGTGCAGGGGGTGACAAGTGGTAATGCAAAATTCAATCGAATAAGACTCACGGTAAAATTGAACGATATTAATCATTTGTTGTCGAGGGGTCAGGGCTGATAATGGTAGTGTAAAGGGCTCAACCTAAATTTTAATGGGTTGACATAATACAAAAATAACGGAATTTTTTCTTATATTGTGGACAGGGCTGTTGTCGAGACTTTTTCAAATTTACGAAAAGGCAACCATTTACGTTTTAAATACGTATAAAATAGTGAATTTTCTTATGATTGCGACAAGTTCTATATTCTATCTAACGTATTTACCATTCAAAGTTGACAGAAAAGTTACAAATTTATTAATCATGGTACTTTTTTTATCAAGACCGAAATCGAGGCTAAGATGTTGGTCTCGACTTGGGTCTTGATTTAAAAAATACCATCATTAATATAATCCAAGCAATTAAGTAATGAAGCAATATAATATTCATATATACTTGGTTTTTGAATGGTCCGTTCTGCTCTCCCCATTATCAAGAAGTACGCTGTGATTGTGCATGAGTACACGATCAATTGAGAGCTGTGTAGCTGTGTCATTAAATAATAATGTTAGTACACGACGGAAAATAAACTGTTTGTATCCGAATAATTTATTAGTTTATAGCTTTATATATAGTCTGTATCACAATTTAAAACGCAGAAAACATAAATCTCTCCAAAATACAACAAAAAACTCAAGTAATCGGAAAAAATACATAATTACTTGATTTAAAATATGAGTATTAGTAAAAGTGAAAATGATAAGTTTTTTAAAAATCTTACTAACCGGCACGTGCTTAAGAATGTAATTGACTGCGTTGCTCTAGGTCCTGAATTTGCTATAAAAAAACAATCTTATTTGAAGTCAGACATTATTGATACTATTAAAAATGTAAAATTTGGTTTACAAAAAATCAATATCAATGATGAACTCAAAAACAAAATCAGATCAAAAATCACACAAAAAATGAAAAATCACAATAGTAAAAAAACTCATTTGAACAAATCAGACCGATTAAACATATATAATTTAAAATTCACGAAAGTTTTTTCTAGAGATAACAAAGATAAGGGTAACGTGATGGTGGGCTTGGAAAGAAGTACCTATTTAGAAAAAATGGAAGATATGTTAAACAACATAACAAGTTACATAATCAAAATAAAAATCCCTTGAACAAATTTCAGTCTGATGTATATAAAATCTTGACAAAACTGAATGACTATGAATCCTTAAGATTCAAGTACCACATAAATCAGCTAACACAAACAAGCACACAATTATCTAGATGTTATGGGTTGCCAAAGATACATAAACCTTCTTTTTCATTCCGTCCAATGATCTCGTCAATGAATTCTCCTATACACTTACTAGCGTTCATCGCTTACAATGCTCACTCCAAAGTATAAAAAATACCCACTTATCACATTTATAATAGCATTGAATTTATTAAACATATCAAAAATTTAAAAATTCCGAAGGATTATATGCTAATGTCACTAGACGCTGTTTCACTATTTACAAATCTTCTTTAGATGCAGTTATAAACAGTTTCGAGAAACGATACACATTAGTTAATAATCACTCGAAAATACCGTTTGACGAACTTGTTTATTTAATGTACAAAATTTCTTTTCAATAACGTATATTTTACGTTTGATGACAAATATTACAAACAAATTTTTAGCAGCCTAACGGACTCTCCTGTCTTCCCTCTTTTTGCGAATTTAGTTCTTGAGGACTTTGAAACAGAAGCTTTATGCCAGTTAAAAGACCATCACAATGGGGTTTTTCTATTTTGTAAGAGATATGTGGACGGCACATGTTTATGATGCATAAAAACTATATTGAATTGGTTTTTGATGTTTTTAATAGTGTTGACGAACATTTAAAATTGACATATGAATTATAGTCCAACAACTACATTAATTTTTTTTGGATGTTACCATTACGAAAAAAAGTGGCACAATAATACTGACTGGTTTGTCAAACCCACAGCTTCCAACAGATTGATAAATCTCCATCCTAACCATCCCATACAACTTAAACAAAATATGGTATTGAATCTCATTATTAGAGCTATTCTTTTATCACATAAATCTTTTTATCATACAAACATTATAACAGTAAAAAAAAATCCTCCAAGACAATAATTATACACAGCATTTCATTAATAGATATATACACATTAGATTCAGTCAACTTAACTGTACCAAAACTATCAATAATTTTAATGCCGATCAGAAAATCAATATTTCCATCCCACACAACTCTTCCTTCTTTACTTCGGTAATTGTTCGGAATAGCGGCTTTTTCGAAAAATGAAGATAAAATTTTTTTTTCACTTTATATGAATTTATAGCACTTTATTAAACAATAATACGATGGCGCATATTAAAATTTTTTATAAAAAAAAAATTTTTCCATTTTTTTTTTTTTTTTTTTTTTTTTTTTTTTTTTTTTTTTTTTTTTTTTTTTTTTTTTTTTTTTTTTTTTTTTTTTTTTTTATTTTTTTAATTTTTTTTCAATTACCTTTACTTCTTGTTTAAAAAGCTTAAAAATATTCAATGTCCGACTATATCCTACCATAAAAAATAAAAACAATAATGTTATCACACTAGGCAAAGACGAAATAAAAAAATGAAAACATACAAATGTTGTTTACAACTATAAATGCGGCTCCTGTCTGGCGGAGTACGTGGGCGGGACAATGAGAACCATGGAAAAACGCCTCTACGAACATAAAAACAGAAAGAACCAAGATCTTTTTGTAACCTCACACATGATAGATTTCCATCATAAATCTAATTTTAGGAATTTCAAAATTTTAGAACATGAACCGAACAGATAAAATAGGCTAATTTCTGAAATGCTATACATCAACTCCATGGCACACACATTTAATAGAAAAGAAGATACCTTATCCCTTAGATATATTTCTAAAACTCTTATGTGTTAGCTACAATAACTATACCTCTCAGAAAAAAAGTCTGCGGTGATCTGTGCAATAATACAGACTGAGCCTGATGAGGCTGCCGTGAAATTCAGCGAAACGTTGCTTGAAACAAGACCTGACATCTTGGAGTCTTTATGTATACTCCTCCACAGCTCTTAATTGATCGTGTGCTTATGCATAAACACAACGTATTTTTCAATATAATATTCGGCCAATAAAATAATATTTTAAGGAAAAAAAGTAGTAGTAGTAGTAGTAGTAGTGGTAGTAGTAGTAGTAGTAGTAGTAGTAGTAGTAGTAGTAGTAGTAGTAGTAGTAGTAGTAGTAGTAGTAGTAGTTGGTTAGTGCTATGCACCAAAGGTGAACAAAAGCGAAAAACGCCCAAGTAGATGAAGTTACTCTCAACTATTGAGTGATTTTGGCATTTTATAATCCTGCAAAATCTACTTAGTATTGTGCATCTGCAGTCTGAATCGCTTTTCGCTTGAAATACGTATATGACTAGATTTCTATGCTAGGCACACGCAAATATTTTAGTCTTTCACAATCAGTTGTGTATAATTTGGTGTTTTATTAAAGTATAATACATTATCTCAACCCTATTAATCACTGTGCTCTGCATAACACACACTATTTTAGGAACCAGAAGTAAATGATTAAAATTTTTGTAGTAACGTAATCAGTAGAGACACCGTACTAATCAATTTAAAACTGTACAGATATGGTCTAATAAATATACCGTGACGGGAAAAAGTACAATCTATAGATTGTAAAATATAATTAAATGATAATTATTTTTTATTATCTTTAAATATTTCATACATCAATAAGTATTATTTATAAAATAATAAACATTGATGAAAATATTCAATATTGAACCATATACTTTTAGAAACAGCATTTCAGTATTCAATTTTTTATATTCGGCTTTTTGGTGTTCTGTTGTTTTTTCTTACTACTACTACTTGATCTCTTGATTGCTCTTCACTTTCAGAGTTTTTATTAAATGCCCTTTTTTGTTAATGTGGGGGGTCCATCTATGAAAGTTGAGAGAACAGTGCTTGCATGGGGAATATTGTAAACATGTGTGGGTGCAACATATATGGCACACACACAAGCAAAAATAATTATGTTCGTATGATCGAGATTGTACTGAAAGTTCGATTTATATTAATGATGAATTCACGAACAAGTACGTAAACGAGTTGCAATTTGAATATTATAAACACTCAAAATAAGAGAGGTAATTTAAAATATTGGTTCTGCTTTATCTTCTGACCGGATAAGTTGACAAATTTTATTGAGGCGTAGATTGATCAGTTTGATCAACTGAATTATTGATTTTTATTATATCATCTATGATTATATTGATGTTTATTGGTATAGGCTTATTGAGTATGGTAGAGTAACGATTAAAATTTTTTTTTAAGCGCAAATCCTCGAAAATATGTAAGTATCACGATGAGAAGTGTACTTTTTTACCAACTTTGTGAGTGTGACTTGTTACCATTCTTTTGACTTAAGGTTGTATAGGACTTCACTGACGTACTTACATGGCACTCAGCTGATTCGGAGTACCGAGTTACAATCAACTCACTAGCACTCGAAGATTTTTCAATATTAAAATCAGAAAAAATTCAGGGATGTTTCCCAGGGCCCTTAGATTCCCACAGTATTCGTAAAAAATTAGTACGTTGCTTTGTGTACTCAGAAAAAGTCATAACCACATTAGTTACGGAATTAATAATTTCAATTAAAGTCAGCTACGAATTTTCGAAAATCCAAACTTTTTCAATGCAACATTACTTATTTATGTCTAAAGAATATGCATAAAAAATTCTAGATCATAATAAGCATAAGAAAAAATTTAAGAGGAAATTTTTTAAAAATGCTTTGCGCCGTACTGTGAATTTTTTAGGCTTTTTATCACATTGTTGTTCATAGCTTTAAAACTATCCTCGAAACATGGGGGCCTACGTGGAGAAATTTTTTCCTTTAAAAAGTAAGGTACGATATACGGCCACCTACAGGTAGCATGACGTACCTCAAAACTCAGCGTACACAAAACTGATACCCCAGACTTTGAGGTACCGTACACCTAACCAATTTGTACAGTTTGTATCAGTCACCACAATACTCGCGGTACCTCAAAATCTGGGGTATCATCAGTTTTGTGTACGCTGAGTTTTGAGGTACGTCATGCTACCCGTAGGTGGCCGTATATCGTACCTCACTTTTCAAAGAAAAACATTTCTCTGTGTAAAGTGCTATTCTCTTCATGATTAAATAAGCTTTATTTTAATTACATGTTCATTGACATTTCATTGTAGCAATCATGTTTTTTTTTTGGCTAAATAAGTAGAAAAATACGCTACACATAAGAAAGTACACGTGTATCGAATTTTTTTTTACTTATTTTGTCAAAAAAAGAGCATGATTGCAACAATGAAATGTCAATGAATACTTTAAAGAAAGCTCATTTAACCATAAAGAGAATAGCACTTTAGGGTCCCATGGTTCGGAGATAGTTTTAAAGATACAAACTACAATGTGATAAAAAAGCCTCGAAAATGCACAGTACGACTCAAAACATTTTCACAAAATTGCTTCGTAAATTTTTTGTAATGAATATTATGATCCAAAATTTTATATGCATATTCTTTAGACATAAATAAGTAATGTGGAATAGAAAATTTTTGGATTTTCGAAAATTCATAGCAGACTTGTCGATTGAAGTTATAAATTCCATAATCAATGAGGTTATGGCGTTTTTTAAGTAAACACAACAACGTACCAAGTTATTACAAATATTGTGGGAATCTTAGGGCTCTGAGAAACATCCCTGATTTTTTTTATTCTTATATTGAAAACTTTTTGAGTGCCAATAAGTCGATTTTTACTCGGTAATCCGAATCAGCTAAGCGCCATGTAGGTACGGCTGTGCAGTTCTACACAACCTAAAATAAAAAATTATCTCTGGAACCTTTGATAATCATAGCAATAAGTTCATTTAGAATACTAGAATCGGAAAATTTCGTACGTATGACTGTATCTGTCACTAAAGAGATAATACAAATCATTTTATAAGTCTGATAAAGCTTAATTAAACTAAGTTTTACACCATCTTTAATCGACCAAAGCTTTTATACAAACCCTTAAGGAGATGAAAAAAATAGTTGTATTGAAGGGGGCTTCCACGCCACGGCCGTACGTATTCAGGCACACGAAGTTAACCTTAACTCGCAAGTACTTAAAGAATATCAAGAGAATCAGGACCAAAAAATTTACAAACATACTTCAGAGTATCTAGTTTTTTACAGTTTTTACCAAAAGTCATTAATTGGGATAGGGGTCCCGAAAAAAATATCAACTAAAAAACACAACGTCGATCGATAAAATTGTGTTAACATTGATATT
Source organism: Copidosoma aretas (assembly GCA_030522625.1). NCBI lineage: Eukaryota > Metazoa > Arthropoda > Insecta > Hymenoptera > Encyrtidae > Copidosoma > Copidosoma aretas. The sequence continues at coordinate 16,790 of JAPYYV010019163.1, forward strand.
TAAAATTTTTTTAATAATCTACTGTGTATTAACCTTTTAAGAAAGTAAGTACAAAATTTCAGATCAGAATGTTGAAAGGAAAACATTCCAGAAGCAATTATAAAGCGAATAAACGCAAGGTATGATAGTGCCAAAAATTTTCCTCAATTCTTATCATCATTAAACTGTCGAATTCAATTATGTATGATGTGAACTTTTAGCAGGTCAAGAATTAAGGTGGAAAAATTCATATTATTAGAGTTACACGCTTGATATTACAAAAAAAATGGCTCGATCGAGTCCAAAAATCGTTAGTTATATTAATGCCAAAAATTTTCCTCTATTCTAATTATTGCAAATCTGATTATTACTGTTATTTGTAATGTTAACTGATAGCATGTGATGAATGGGCGCGGAAAAATAAGTAGAATTAAACTTTAATGATTTAACCTCAAAAAATGAGTAGTTTAAGTCGAAAAAACGCAAGTTCTGATAACGCCAAAATTTTTTTCTAATTTTAATCATCATGAAACTGCTAGCTTATATTATTTACAATGTAAACTGATAGCCTATAAAGAATGGGCGCGGGAAAATCAACAGAATTCAAGTTACAGGCTTGAAATCTCAAAAAATAGCTAACTTGAGTTAAAAATACGCAAGTTATCGTAATACAAAAAAATTTCTTCGAAGCCGAATATAATAAAATAATGGATTAGTATTGTTTCAATTATAAACTCGTACTATAAGACAAATAAGAGCGGGAAAATCTGTATTTTTTCTGTTATTTGCCTTAAATACCAATTTGCATACAAAATTGACAAATCTTGTTGCCAAAAATTTTCCTCAAAGCTAAATGTGGTATAATTGTAAATTATTATTGTTTGCATCGTAAACTAGTTCTCTGCAAAAAATGGGAGCGAGAAAATTAATTTTAGAGAATCACTTGGGCGAGCGCTCAAAACTTCAGACACATTCTTATTTGGGAAACACTCACTTCGTGATTTAACGCTAACTTCGACCCTTTTTTCATAAAAAAGTAAAGTAATAGCTTTTGATGCTCTAATTTTTGTTGTAACTTCATAAAAAAATTATTCTTTAACATTTAAAAAAGTTTGCAGAACAAATTTGTTGTATTCAACGTTCCAATCGGCTAGGACAAAAAATTCAACGTTTTAGACAAAAATGATTTATATATGTATACATGTTACACATATACCTATAGGGTCAATGTCCTAATGACTGAACGTGCCCAATGGCTGAACACTCAGAGTATTATTCCATATTACATTATACATATCGAGAAAAACTTAGATATTCGATTTTATTTATATCCTTCAGGTATTTAAGAATGTGTTTCATACTTTTTCCGTCAATACAGTAGTTGTTGTTGGTCTACATCTCATTTTTAATGTGCTGGCTCGACACTCGGACCGTTAACATTGACTCGCTTGAGCGTTTTTCTTAGCGTAGGTGCACTGCTTGTTGGGATCATAAAATTAAAACTATTACACTTTTGGACCAAGTAAAAGTACTGTCTGAATCTTAAGGAGTTCTAAAATCATCTAAAGATATAATTTTATGAATATTTCTCACTTTTCAATTAAAATTCGTCGCGTTTACTTACTGGGTCAAGCTTGTATAAAAGCGACCAAAAGATGAACGTACAACTGAAGTTAGAGTGACTGAGTTATTCAGAAAAACAATTGTTTATCAGCTAGTTTTTTGCGTGAAAGTAGCAATAATACTTGATATAAAATACGTATGACTCATTAATTCGGACTTTTCTTGCGGATTATAAATGTTTACATTTTGAGCGTACATCTAACCTAAAACTGCATCCACTTGAATTTGTGTGTCAATATTATATATGTATGTTCAAGCCCGTTCACTTATTGGTACTTGGTCGTTTCAGCTACTAGGATATCTACTGTTCATCCATCGGTACAACATACTGAATAGAAATAGTAGTAATTCACCGTTAAAACTCGTTTATATTGTTCAATATTTGTTTTAAATATAACATATAACTACAATGATGGTAAATACCTAAAATGTATTTGAAAATCAGAAGGATTATATTTGATATTTATCTTGTAATTTCCTAACGCCTTAAGAGGACGTCGTAGGGGCTTGATATACGTAAGGCGAAGTGTTGCCAACCTCATATTGCCAAAAAGTACCTAACCTAACAGACAGCATACACAGTGCACGTATATGGAATACACCTATAGATATGAGTGTCAGCCGAGTCTCAAGACTCTCAAGTCGGGCAAGTTACAACAGATGGCGTTACTAATTTTTAAT